>OX359265.1:60170253-60237753 GCA_947179155.2 Hedera helix | reverse complement strand
AATTTAATAAATTTGATTTATAAGTCCTTTTACATATAATCTTTTATATGAATTGTATAATTCTTACTTGTTCATACATATACATTAATTTCTTTGTCATTATTAAATCAAATAGCGGATAAACATAAATACAAGTACTATTACTAACATATACTTATATAATTTAATAAAAAAAATTATTATATAATAAAATATTATTGTTATCAATAATATGAATTTTAAAAAGTACTAACTAAATTAAAATATATATATAAGAATAAGAGATATTGATAAATAAATAATTATGATAGTAAGAATGTAAATGAAAAGATTTGAAATTAAATAACAGATGAAAAATAGTTTTTTTTACTAAATTTTAGGTTTATATTCCTACATTTTAGGGTTGTAGGACCATTTTTAACTTTTAGAGTTGAGAGACTATTTTGTGTTATATATATATATATATATATATATATATATATAAAATTAGGATTTAATGCTAAATTTTAGGTTGAAGGATCATTTCTAAAATTTGGTTAAATGACGATTTTGTCTTATTTATATTAAACCTCGTCAAATGTTTTTATCTCTACAATAATTTCAATTACGATAATAATTTGTATAAAAAGTGTTGTTATATATCACGATAAATTTATATGAATTATAAATATTGATATTTGTGGATACATGAGATATGAGAAAATTAAAAATGATTCACTTTAATTTATTTTATCGCTTATAGTTTAACGTAGGCCACATACCCACATTCCAATTTTATCATAAATTTATCGACATACAAATTATTTTTCTTTTATAATTTTCTTAAGAAAATAATTCCATGCAACCCTAAGGCCCTTATAAAGTTAACATTTTATAAAAGTGCTCTAATCTTTAATGCCAATTTAAAATTTAAAAGGGCGTTGATATATGCACACCTTAAAATAACGTTGCATACCCAAATATGTTAAAGAGAGTATATAACTCTTAATATACCTTATACCTAAAATAAATTAGCCATTAACTCTTTATCTATTTTGCCTTAATTTTGTTATGCACCATATTTATAAGATATAAGGTATATACACTTAGTTAGTCAGAACTTAATTTTCAATGATATATAAAATTGAACTAATATATAAAATTTGTTATCTTTTTACAATTTTACGTAATAGCATTATTTTTTTTGTTTGAGATATTTTATAATATAATTTACTGAAATTTTGAATAAAGATTAGAACTCATAAAATATTAGAAAAAATTAAAAAGGTTTATAGGGGTAAACCTTCGTGTTCTTAAGACATGATATATAATTTATCTTGCTATTTTATTAAAACACCCATAATATAATCTATTGATTCATATAATTCAAATGATTTTACTTTGACTCGAAATAAATTTACAAAAATTTAAGATTCAACGAAAATAGAAAATTATTTAGCCTTTTTTAAAAAAAAACAAAAAAACTTTCAATCAAAATAAACAAGTGATAAATATATTAATTGATTTCTTATTAATTATCAGTAATATTGTCTTTTTAATAAATAAAGATGTGTAACAATCAATTTATGCTACGTTTAGATTGAAGAAATGAATGTGAGAATGGACTGATGAGAAAAATTATATTTAGTTGCTCTATTAGAATAGAATTAACCATTCTCATTTCTCTCAAATTTATGTATTTTATTTATTGGAGGAGAATATAGAATGACTCATTTTAACTGAAATTAAACACTCACCATTCTATTTCCTTATCTATTCTATTTTTACTCATTCAATTCATTCGATCCAAACGTAACATTAGAATATGCATATATCACTACTTAATTTAAAATTATTGGATAGTCAAAATAAATATATTGATAAATTGATTTTGACAGGAACCCCTTAACGCTTTACATTTAATTATTAAAACTAATTAAGGCATATAGTATATTTGAGCATTAGAAAATTGAGGTCGGTTAGCTGATTAAAAAAAATTTGTTTGAACATTAGATAATCCAAAAACAAATTAAAGAAGATAATAAATTATGATGTTCGGTATGATTTGTTTTCCAAATGTCGATGACCAGAAAATGCCCCCCAAAACAAATTTTAGTCTTCATTTTCTGTTTGTTTTCCGGTTGGAGCAATCTTATTTTAAGCAGCCGCCACTACATATAGTCGGGGTGGGCCATGACCCCACTCCAATTTTATTTTTTTAATTAGTATATAGTCAAACATCTATTTTTTATTTTTTGATATTATATTTTTTTAGTCTTTGTTTATATTTTTTCTTAAATATCATCTATCACACATTTTTTCACTACATATTCTCTCTCCGACACTTTATTAATTTTAATAATTTATATCTTTAGAGTTAATTTATATAAATTAATTAGAATTATACTATATATATTAGAAATTATAAATTATGTCAATATAATTATTTATTTGTATGTAATACTAAAAGTGAACCTGCGGTTGGGTACAAGTTTTGACACGTCTTAGTTCTTACCCTCCTTTAAGGTCTAACATATAAATGAAAAATATTTTGTTGTAGTCTTTATATAATTTATAAATAAAAAATTCTTATCACTCTTTGATATTGTACATTTTAATATATTATTTATAATTTTATTTAAAGATAAATTTCGTTATTCAAATAAGTATTAATATAAAATTTAGAGTATAAGATTTTATTTATATATATTTTTAAATAATATTAACTATATTAAATTTTATTCTTAAATACTTTAGTCCCTCCCGATTCAAAATTCCGGTGCGTCCAGTGGTTTTAAGTGCTGTTCTGTCAACTGAGATACGGAGGAGTCTGCAAACTAGAAAACGACATTATAATCTTATGTGATGTGTTTGATGATGCGTTGACCCAGAGATGGACACTTCGTGCACTCAGGCTGATAAAAAATATTATGCGGTGTTCAAAATATATTCCGAGAGAAAAAATTATGAGAAACAAATGCTTCAAGAATATATATATATATATATATATAATATAAAAAATGATCCATAATATTTTTAACCACCACATCTGTAACCGACCATGTAAATAGTAGATTGTCACAATTTGTTAAAATTCATAAATTAAATTAATTGAAAATAATATATATCTTGCATTGATTATAAATCATTCTCATATATGTGTATTTATTGAGACTCGGATAACGCCTTTAAAATCCGAATTATTCGAGGCAAACTTATTGATTAAACTTATGCTACTTGCTTACTTTATCTAAACTAACACTAATTTTGCATTAGGAAAAAAATATCATTAAACTTGGCCTTGATTGGATTAAAAGAAAAACAAATACAGTTAAAAGAGTGGGAAAAAAAATTGAGAACCAGATCGCGGACTTAATATTAGAATGTAGGTTTAGTGAATTTGGTGTGGCACTTTTTGGCAGTAGTATATGGGAAAGCAAATTTAATGCTTATCTATAAACAGCACTTAGGCTGACCTTGACAAATCTAATGCTAAATCAACTCATTTTTTGCACAAATTAGAAGTCGCCAAGGCTTAATTTTTTGACTTCTTGCATTACTTCTCAGCATTATGTCTCCCCACCAACAAGTTGGTATTTTTAAAGATGAACAGTCACATTAGCTGGTACCCAATACTAGTAAAACCTTTTGAATTTTTACATGGTTTTTGAACAAAATCCCTTCCTCAATTTGTGGGATAATTATTTTTCTTTTTCCTCATAGAAGGTGATTTAATTGCCATTTCATTTCTCCCTTATGTTGGAAGGGTGATCAGAAACTCTTATTGCGCTGGATTTTGCCTTGTTTTCAGTTACCATACGATAACTTAAATACCTTGTGCATTCAAAGGTAGTGTTCCTCGTACCCTAATTTATTCTCTTCACCCAGTTGACAGTGTTCCTGATTCAATGCTTTTGCCCTTCAAAATGATGGAAATAAGAGTACAACATTACTGAAGTAGCTTTTCTATAGGAATTACAAAGATTTTACTGATTTAGTAGAGAGCCCAACCTAGTCTGTAATTTCTTGGAACTAGAAACATGGGCAACACTAGTTAAAATTTTAAAACTATTTTGTGGAGCCAAATTGCAATTTCCAGGTGTCGGTTCATGCTTCCAAATGCAATTATGGCTAATTGGGTTAAATTCCAATTGTCAATGCTCATAACGAAGAATTACATAAGAAGATGAAAGAGCAGAATTTACTTGAGCCAATGGTAGTCTTAAACTTGAAAGCTAACAGCTTCAGCATATGGAAAGAGAAGGGAACAGGTATGCTGCTGCTTGTGGCCTTTTAATGCCAAGCCACTACATGGGCTTCACACATCAGCTACTACATAATGCCAAAGCTCATGACTATGAAAGAGACTACTTTATCAAGTACTTGGCTATGCATCAGAAGATTGAAGTAGAAATCTTATTAGTTTTGGACAAGATGTGTTATTATATAACCACATATCTAGAAATACATTTGGTGAAAAATCTTTTCTTGTATCAATACTGCTGAAGTAGCCAAAACAATAGGCTGCGTAGCTTAATAAAGGAACTAACTACTTTGGAATTCGATTCATATATATTTGTACTGTGAAGGACCTAACTACTTTGGATTTCAATTCATATATATATGTACTGTGAACACTTTGAAGGTTAACAATTAGCTGCATATTCTAAGGCATGAAATTTCTCTTGATAAAAAAATGTCAGAGTGGAAATTATGCCGGTACGAATTGTCTTATTTGAACCCCCTCCACTAAAAAATATAATTAAAAATATGACTCCGAGTTCTGTATAAATTCCATCCATCCTAGCTCAACATCTCTCTACAGCACAAGACTAAATTTTAGAGAACAGCAGCTAATATAAAAATGGCTGGCCTGAGGTTTTGGTTCTGCCTTATACTACTCTTCTTTCCAGTTACTTTCTCTGAATCTCGAGCCCTTCATCCATTTTCAAGTACAAGGAAACGGGCATTGATCAAGACTGCTCAAGAAATCATAAGGGTAAGTATTCGAGGACAGGATTTGAGTGTAGGAAGCCGCTATAAGACCAACAGGCAGAGTCCTGGAGGACCTGATCCCAAACATCACTAGAGCTAGTCAGTGATAGAATCCAGGAGGGAAATGGCAAAACAAGATTCATTTTGTAAAAGTTTCATTTCTCTCTCTTTTTTCGATGAAGTGAATGCAGAGGTGATCATTTGGCTGCGATTGAGATGCAACTTACTGGTGGAGAATAATAAGTACTACAACTTTTCCTATTTACAATAATGTTGTTCAAAAGGGAAACTTTATAGGATATAAAAGTTTTGTTTAATAATGTCGAGAATATGCCTTCTTGCATGTGTGGTAGTGTGGTACTTTAACTATTTATATATTTCATCATCACATTTTCTTTGAGAACCTCCTTTGGTGGTGCTCTAACAAGAAAAGTACACAAAACAGAACATGCAGAATAAGATATACTAATTAGCTAAATTATTTGACAACAATATTGGCCACATCAGATGGAATTTCATTGCTTACATGGGATTAATTCTATAAAAAAAAGGCAGGTTTGACGAGGGATATTTCTCGTGTAGATAAATACATGTGAATCAAATATTGATAACATGAAATACTGCAGACTTCTTGATAGTCGATATGATTTTCTGAAGCACGTTGCCACGTTGGTGATTATCATACTTGAAGCCTTTAGTCTATGATTTTTTTCTGTTGCCCACTTTCGTCTATAGCATTCTTTCTCAGTGAATTTTCTGTATAAGGCCCTCAAACCATATAAGAACGCGTATACTTTAAAAGAAACGCTTGTGCAGCAGTTGATTGTGGAGTGGGCTCATGAAGAAGGTGATTGCGACTGCTTAATATGCTTATGGTATTCTTTGTTGCATAAAACAATACAGGTGCTAAATGGTGTGGTGCAAGCCATTAAAATAAACATGGGTGAAAATCATCTAGAAATTTTCAAGTATAATATTGAATGTAGAATAATATGGATAGTTTCGTTTCAATAAAAATCAGGAATCATGACGCTATGCTGGAAGCTGCAAGACTAAAACCAAACAGAATGATAGACTGCCACCGAATCAAACTAAAGTATTTCTAATCCAAAACTATTGACATTTTAGAAGTTAGTTTTTTAAAATTTGGTACTTCATGTGGTAAGGGAGATCTAGTTAATCCATTAACAAGGACTAGACCATTACCTTATAGATTGCTTGTGTGAAGAGAGAAAGAGAGAGCAGAAGTTTGATCTTCTTGTCGAACACTAATCACTGATCAGTACAAAGGTAAAAATGTAGAAAATTCAATAGCAACTGCATCTTCACCTGAAGACATCTTTGTTATTATGAAGAACAATAAGTGGTAAGAAACCATTAAAGAGAGTTTTGACTGAAAAACTTCAAATAACAATGTTGTCCAACGAGAATAGAAACGTTTGACCTCCCAAAGGCCAAAAGGTTTATATGTTAATGCTTATGTATTATTCTACTTTTAGCTCTCGACATCACTAGAAGAACAAACAATAAGTAAGCTTATTGTATAATTCTCCTACTAAAGAATGAAAGAAACAAGTCTGGTTAGATACGCAGATTAACATAAATCCACAGAAGAAAGAAACGGTTAAAAAATAACATATATCCTTTTGCACTTGTGCAAAAGGACAATCCTCCAAATCCTGTGTCAGCAAGACCACTTAGGAATGATGCAATAGTAATTTAGCAAAAAATAAAATAAAATAGTATTGATTAAAGGTTATGACGTCTTATGTTTTTTTCCAGTCAATCTTAACTAAAGAACAAAAATATGACTAGATGGTAAGCTGAAAACTGCAAGGTTGGTCAGATTAGAGGGTGAGCTCCAATAATATTCTTGAATATAATGCATAGAAAATTCTATGCGCACGGATGCGTTTTGGAGTTTTGGGATTTAATGTAATGCCGATCGATGACTTACGAAAGCAGAAAACTCCATAATAGAGAGAAGACAAAACATCTCATGTTAGAGTTCTCTGCTTAATCGATCTTCCAATTCGAAAGTTTTAATTAACACGAAGAAAAAAAGTTCTGTCATTGTGATCCTCCCACTAAATATTATTTTTCTCCCCGTGTATATATAGAGACAGTGCCCGGTTGTTATACTATGAGATGCTTGAATCCTCTGCTTACTTTGCTGGGCTAATTTGGTTACCTAGCTGCTACTTTCTTCCTAAGCTAATTTGCATACATGGCTAGTTCAGGCAAGCCACTGGTTTTGTTAGTATATTTGATCACTTGGTGGATGTTTGTTACAGACTTTGGGGGCTCGTATTCCTAATACCTTCTCCGGGATCCAACTACAGTCAGATGCACACAAGACACTAAATAAACTCGGGTTTGAGGATTCTCAGTTTGAGTACTACCAAAGGAGGGCGAGGCTAGATGCATTTCCCAGGAGACTTGCCCCTGGAGGACCAGATCCTCAACATCATTCTAACTCGCCAGCGTTTTCCTAGCTTCGAGGGATTTGTTGGTAGGAGAAAGACTTTATTTAGAAAGTTAAGGCGGGCTCTGGAATGTATTAAACTTGTAATTGTTCAGCATGATTAGCTAGATTCGATCATGGATGGCTAGAGACAATTTGGGACGTAAAGAAATTTTTCTAAATGAGATTTTTTATATTTGGTATGTTTTTCATTGACTTTTATGGTCAAATTGAACAATTTTCAAATCAATATATCTTATTATTATTTAATATATATGTAAAAAACCTATAAACTACATAAAATTTAGTATTAATCTCAATGTTTACTTTTTTGAAAATTGAAATATATATGTTTAATTGTTAATTTTAAAAATGGTCAATTTGACTCCAAAAGTCAATATATGACTTTTATTTTGGGACGGAGGGAGTATTAATATTTTTTATTTAAATGAGGTTTTTTTTATATTGTTAACTTTTTTTAGGTATTTAATATTTGGATTAGACTATGAACCCTAAATGATTGATTGGACTTATATTTTTATTAATTTTTTTTTACTTAAGTTATTTATGGTGTTTAAAAATTTGAGACCTTCTTTTAAAATAGGGCCTAAAACCCGAGCTTTTTTGTTTAGGCTATAGTGTCGCCCTGGATTCGATACTTCTAATAGTGCAACAGGTGCATTCTTTTCCTAAACTGTTGCCTACTTCTAATAGGGGAGAAATTCCTTGATAATGTATATTATTTTCATATTCAAGTTTTATGCAAGAGTTGATTCAGTTAGTTGGACTTCTCACCGCAGAGTAATTCATAGTTGGAATAGATTAATTTGCCTGCATTGTGCATTGTTTCACTTGACTATTAATAAGAGAAAATTCAGTAATCAAGAAATAGATTTAATGGATGATTTTCTCAACTTATAACCTGATATTTTTTCTATATACCAAACATTAAGTGACCTATTTCATGTATCAAAACTATAAGAAGCTCAATTCAAATAGCAAATTAACAGTCTGTGGCAAGAGGGTACTGACAGTACCTAGTGTTCTTCATGCAGAGAAAGAACCTCTCATAAGCCGATGCCATTTTAGTCGCTCTGAACATTGAAATTGCATATTTCTTGCAAACCATACCTTTTCTCTGCAACACTGTTACACCATCCCTTATTTCCAACTCCATGGCTTCTATGAAAGACCCTACATTTGGTGCAAATGTATAGCCAAAACCTTCATTCAAAACCACTGTTCCCGTGATGCTTGGAAAGTTTGGAGTCAAAACCGGAGTCCCACAATGCATCGCTTCCATCAATGTAAGATCAAGCCCTTGAGGCCTCAAAGTTGGATTCACAAACAAGTAAATAACGTTGTAGAATTCAGACAGCTCAGATGGCTCCAGTTCACTTAATACCTTCACGCTTGGGCCTAATTCAACATACCTTATACCCCATGGACCTGAACCTGCTACAAGTAAAAAAATCCAGGGTGGTGCTTAGTTATCAACGAAAAGGCTTCATAGAGAAGTGGATGCCATTTATCCCTGACCAATTGCCAGGCCACTCCCATCACTAGGCTCACAATTCTAGTCAGCCCATGTTTTTCCAGAAAACTTGCACCAGCTTTGGGAGCATGCACAAATTTTGTCTCATCAACCCCATTTAGTATGACATGCAGCTGACATATATTAACTAGAGCCTCGCCAGCACTTCTGCTAATACAAATATGTTTATAGCTTGAAAAGAATCTAATCTCATGCCGTGGCATTGCTCCTTGAAGTTCAGTCATAGGCACTGGCAACATCCCATCTGGATTTGATAGAAGCTCTTGGAATAACTTTGAGTGCATTATCTCATACCATATTCCATGCCACGGTACTGCCACTTTAGGCACTACTCTTGCACGCCAATAGGGCAGCGACACACTTTCAGTGTGCACATAATCAAATTCGCCTGCCAAGTTTTCTTGGTTGAATATATATCGAATGCTAAAGAACAGTTGACTTAACCATGATCATTAGCTGCAAAGTGAACATGAAGGTTGCTTTGATGAATGTCATTGTGTGGCCTCTTATCTGATGGCACGGTGAAAACATGAATTTCGTGCCCTTTAGCAGCAAGAGCACGATATAATGTTGAAGCATGCCTCTTCATTCCACCAGGGGGTGCACCTGTAAGGAATATATATATATATATATATATATATATATATATATATATATATATATTTATATATATAAACTAGCTGTAAAAATGATCAAAATAGCACACATCGCATTATGGCGAGTTGTTAGTGTATGGCAAGAATATTACGCACCAACAGGCCATGTCTTGGAGAATACCGCGAGCTTGAGCTTCTCAAATGGTGGACCAAAACAGAGTTTGTTCCATGGAAATTTAGCATATCCCTTAGATCACCATTGAATTGGGCCTCATTGGCATTTAAGAATGGTTCTGGGAAATGCCTCACCGGATCGAAGAAACAGGCAAAGGAAGAGAGTTATAGCGAGAATGGTTGAAAATTTTATGGAGAAGAAGTTGAACAAACAAGGAGAAGAGGATTTGTAAGTATGGTGTTGCAATCCCATTGATTGTTTGTTTTTGTTTTTCCAAGCTTAACAAACAATACTTATAGACTTGTGAATTCATCATGATGATAATTAATTAATTATGTATGGTTATTGCAACTTCTTTCCTCTACCTTTAAACCCCCAAGTCAACAAACTTATTAATTACTTTTTTTAGTAAACCAACTAGCCAACAAATCAATGTTCCTAAAAATGTTTATTGTTAGGGCTAGAATAACTACTAAAATACAGAACTATTATATTTAGTACGTTGGGAGTTATACTTTAAAAATAAAATAAAAAATTAATTTTTTTTCTTTTGACATTGTCAATTCAAAAATTTTGGGGAGATCAGGAATAGCAACCGGTCGTCCTCAGCAGTGTAAACCCTCTTGTATTGGTTGTCAATTCTACACTCGATTCCATCAATACCAAAAATTAAGAAAGAGTAGAACTCGCGATCGTCACTCTGATCATAGAAAAAAGATTTTTGTCAATTAAAATCTCAATAAATACATTTCTAAATTATAAATACTAAAATTAAGTAAAAATTGCATATCATACTTTAAATATATTATATGTGACATAATCTCAAGCTATGTAAGTACAAAAATATCCTGAAAGTCATAATTTTTTATGTTATATGTAATAATAAGCATGAAAGTGAAAAAATATTTTAATTTTTTTTCACTATATTTTTAACTTTACAAGTAATGTCACTAATTAAAATAATGAAATTGCGAATCATGTTTGTTTACCTTTTCTACTTTTTCTTGTTTGGTAATCATGAAAAAAAGACGTTAAAAGAAAGAAAGGAAATATTTTTCTTTGTATAGAAAATCCGAGAAAATAAAAAACCTTTTGGAATTCCTAGGTAGCACTGTACTATTTTATTCAACCACACCCTTTACTTATAACGAACTACACAACAGTACACTAGTATTTTGATTGTCTTCTGTTTGGTTCCCCCTCACGATGCACGTGGCACATTATTCCCACGCGCAATTACCTGGCGTGTTTAAACGCCACCAAATCCAGCTAGATTCCTTCCCTACGTGGCAACTAACCGCCTTTAGATCAGTTCGTCGTCGCAAAGCGCGTACAATTTTGAATATAAAAGTTAGTTTAGTAAAAACAACGTCATAAGAGAGAGAAAGAAGAGGAGAGTTCGGATCGACATTATTTTGTGTTTTTGCTCTTTCCAAATTCCAAACCCTAAAAAAATTATTTTTATTTTTATTTTTATTTTTATTTTTTAAATTTTACTTTCCTGCTGTGCATTCAGATCCTTCACTCCAAAAACCCTAGTTCCTTGTAATTCCGACTGTAATTCCTAAAGTCTAGACCGTTCTTGATCAGATATAGTTCAATTGGTTCAGTTTCTTGAAACCCTAATGTCCCAAGCCCTAGCCTCAAACCAATTCGATTCTTGAAAAAAATCTAGGGTTTTTACATGTATGGCTTCGGGGACGTTAGGCGCCGACGAATCGAGAGAAAAGAGACGGTGGGATGAGAATAGCAAAGTCTACACGAGAAAATTTGACAACAGACGCCTCAAGAACAACGCCACCGAAGCCGTCGCCACCACCTCCGATACCGCCGCGACTAACGCTACGACCGCCGAAACTAATGACAAGGAAGAAAAGAATAGTTCTGAGAACTGTGACAACACGGTTCCTCAACAGTCTTCAAAAGCCCTAGCTACTGAAGATGGGAATTCTTCGCAGCAGCCGCAGCAAGAAGAGAATTTGTTGCCATTTAATACGGCATCAGAAGATTCATCTAGCCATAATCGGCCGCCAGAAGTGACTGTGGAAGTGGAGAAGGCTAACGGGGTAATTAAGCCGGTTGTAACTAGGGTTGATAATCGGGTCAGAATTAATTTGGCAGCGGCAAATTCAAAGGACGAGATTCAGGAGGTTAGGAGGAAGTTAGTTAGTGAACTTGATCAAGTTAGGAGTTTCGTTAAACAGCTTGAAGCAAAGGAAGTTCAGCTTACTACTTATTCTACTTATTCTAATACTGCTGCTACTTATAGTCAATCTCAACATTCAGGGCATTCAGGGAATGATGTGATTGAGAGGAGAGCTTTAGTGAGAGTAAACTCAGAGGTGGGTTCGGTTGGTCACTTTGAGTCGAGACCTTTCTGGCCTGGAAGTCTTCCTGCAACGAACAATAATGATTCTGTAGATAGAAGAGCGTTATTGAGAGTGAATTCCGAGGCGGGTTCTGTGGTGGGTGGTCAAGATTATAGGCCGTTTCAGCATTTAAGCATCTCAGTGATAGAGAACAATAATCATATTCATGGGGTTGGGGAATTCGTGGAGAAAGAGAAGAGGACCCCAAAGGCGAATCAGTTTTACCGGAATTCCGATTTCCTGCTTGGGAAGGACAGATTACCTCCTGAAAGCAACAAAAAAGTGAAGTCCAATGGTGGGAGGAAACATGGAAGAGCAATGGGGTATGGTTTTGGTATGGATAGGTATAGGAATCAAGTTTTTAAGAATTGTAGCAATTTGCTCCAGAGGTTGATGAAGCACAAGCATGGTTGGGTGTTTAATGAACCTGTCAACGCCAACTTGCTTGGCCTACATGATTATCATGATATTATCAAACACCCAATGGATTTGGGAACCATTAAGAGTAGACTAGCGCAGAACTTCTATAAGTTCCCCAGGGACTTTGCTGAGGATGTAAGGCTCACTTTTCGTAATGCCATGACATATAATCCGAAGGGACAAGATGTTCATGTTATGGCAGAACAGTTGTCAAACATTTTTGAAGAGAAATGGGCAGATATAGATGCAGAGTATAATCCTGAGTGGAGGTATGAAATGATTCATTATGCAGGGTTGCCCACTCCCACATCAAGGAAGTTCCTCCCTCAGTTACATGTCCCGCCAATGAGAGCTTTGGATAGGTCTGAGTCCATGATAGTGCCTGTTGATTCCAGACCTAAACACTCATTTGTTCCAGGCGGCAGGACACCAGTTCCAAAGAAGCCTAAAGCAAAGGATCCAAATAAGAGGGACATGACTTATGAGGAAAAGCAGAGGCTTAGCACAAATCTTCAGAGCTTACCCTCAGAAAAGCTTGACAACATTGTTCAAATAATTAAGAAGAGAAATTCTTCACTCAGTCAACATGATGACGAGATTGAAGTGGATATCGACAGTGTTGATGCAGAAACACTTTGGGAACTGGATAGGTTTGTTACAAATTACAAGAAGAGTTTGAGCAAGAACAAGAGAAAAGCTGAACTTGCCCAAGCAAGAGCTGAGGCTGGTCGTGCCATTCCAGCATTGGTAAGATCTTGAATAATAAAAGTTTCCATTAAACATGAAATCAGATTGTAAAAGATGATTTTTGTTTTCACCATTTCAGAATCCAGGCCCTGCAGTTATGGTGGCACCAAAAGAAAGTAAAACAGGTGAAAATTTTGAATTAGTTGTATTTTGGCCTTTTGTTTTGGTTTGTATGCTGGCTCTGATTGCCAATTATGCATTGATAAATTATTTAAATGTTCTTTTTAAGCAGATGAAATGAATGCTGCTACTGCTTCTCCTGTTCAAGTTGAAAAGCAAGGGGTTAATGTTAGTAGGTCAAGCAGTTCAGGCAGTTCTAGTAGTGACTCTGGATCCTCTTCAAGTGGTACTTTAGTTTCCTCCGGTGTCAATTAATTTTATTTAGTCTCATGCTTTGACATAGTGGTCATTATGCTTCCATCTAGATGTATATTCTCTGTCTGATAACGTTTACTTATTAGCCTGATACTCTTGATGCAGATTCGGACAGTGATAGTTCCTCTGCATATGGATCAGGTGCAGGGCACTCACCTAGGACATGAAGGGAGTAGATTTAGGTAGGAACAATGCTTTGTGAATGATTTATTTGTTTATTGGTCTCTTACACGATGTTGGTTAATTTTACCTTTCATATTTTGGAGTATGTTGCTTTAGTGCACAAGTTTTAGTGGTTGCACCAGCATCCTCCTCCCATGTTCGGTTGGGTTTCAATTTGGCCTGTGTAATACTCTTTACATCTCTCAAAGAGTACTTTGCCTGCTATTTGTATCCCTAAATGAATGTCACTTGTTGATAAGCAAAACTTTGTATTTTGATGGCTGGTGGTCCACTAAATTACCACTTTCATGCATACCTTTACAATGACACAAAATAATGTGTGGGTATTATTGGAAGTTTATTCATAAAGATTTGAGCTGTCAAAATATAACTGGCTTTATTTCCTCTCTGTACAATAGCAAAATATCACCTTTTAATGGTCGGAAGAAGAATTTTTTGACTTTAATCTGATATGGGAATACAATGAACTTACTAAATCCAAAGTTCTCTTTTGTTTGAAATGAGTTGGTGATGTGATGAATTCAGTTTGTTAATGTTTTGATCCTTGCGGACTCAAATTCTCTACCATTTTGAAAGAGATTGCTAATTGTATTTTGATTGCTCTCCTGATTATTGGTGAATTGTGTCCCATATTTAGAGCACACTTGTTGCCCAAATCCAAATCAAATTGGATATATGTTTTGGCCAGTCTATTGCAATTATACACTTGATCCTATTAATTTTACCAAATCTGATGATCAATTGATGTACAGACTGCAGTTGCATTGTATTTATTGAAGGATCGTATTAGCCTGTAACATTTTATAACAAATCCGAAGGCATCATAATTAACTTCTTGAAATAGTTAAAACTTGTAAGCTTATGATGACCATTTCTTTTCAATTTTGCTATTGGTGAGTTAAGATATGTTTCAAAATATGAGGTTGATTTGGGAGGCCCAATATTTCTAATGTATTTTTTATTCATGGAACCATTATTGTTGATGTGAAGAACATGTGTTGATTGCTGAGATGAGGTCACTCCTTGTTGATTGCTGAGATGAGGTCACTCCAATTGAATGTGGTTGTTTGCTTACCCTTTGAACTAAAAGATTTATTGACAAAGGGATTGCTTGTTAAATCTATTAAGTGCTCAAAGAGAAGTGACTTATCACTCAAGAAAAAAAGGAACGAGAAAAGAAATAATTAAGCGCTCAACAAAAGTGTGCTAGATATCATGCAGCTAGTGCTGCATTGAAACGAAAATTTTCAGTAATGAAGCTATGGAATAATTAAGAACTTTTGGTAAGTCGTTCTATAATGTATTTATCTAGTAAGTTTCTAGGATAACATGTGTGCAGGAAAATTAATTGCTTAGAATTTATTGACTTATTTGTCCATTGAGGTCTACGCGTAAAATATCAAGTAAATTTTACCCTAGGAACGCGTTCGTCTAGCCGTATCGGTTGGTGGAACACAGTGTGCTACTTAGGGTAAGACATGGTATTTTAGGATAGTTTTATATGAATATTTATAGTTAGGAATTCTCTTATATTCTAAATGCAATAGCTAAATTTCAAATAGTATAAATTTGATGTTTGAGTATCGAATACTAAGTTAGAATATTGATATTTGTGCAATTAGAGGAAGAAACTAAAGAAATATTTGGGTTTCTAAATTGAGAGTTTTGGAATGCAAGTATAATGGTTGGTACTGGAGGTATCGAAACGCAGTTTGTTAGGTCAGTAAGAGTATTTAGTAACTCTAGTTTGATAACCTAATCTTTATTTGGGCAACTTCTAACCAAACATGCAGCATTTGGTTTAATTTCACTGTAATGAACTGTTTGTTTGATTACTGAACTAGAGGTAGAATTGTACCTTCTTTTGAAATCCTAAATTTCAATGATGTAGGACAAGATGCAAGATGGAAAGAAAGAATAAGAAAACCTTTTGTTCTATAATGTATGTATCTAGTAAGTTTCTAGGAGAACATGTGTGCAAGAAAATTAATTGCTTAGAATTTATTGACATATTTGTCCATTGGGGTCCCATGTAAATTATTATGTCAGTGTTACCCTAGGCCTAGGAGCGTGTTCGTTTCGCCGTTTCAAATAGTATAAATTTGATGTAAGAGTATAATGTTTGGTAGTGAAAGTACCAAAACGCAGTTTGTTAGGTCAATAATAATATTTACTAACGCTAGTTTGATAAGAGTATAATATTTGGTAGTGGAAGTACCGAAACACAATTTGTTAGGTCAATAAGAGTATTTAGTAACTCTAGTTTGATAACGAGCTTTATTTAGGCAACTTCTACCCAAACATGCAGACCTTGGTTTAATTCCATCGTTATGAACTGTTTGATTACTGAGCTAGAGGTAGAATTGTACCTTCTTTTGAAATCCTAAATTTTATTGATATAGGACTAGATGCAAGATGGAAAGAAAGAATAAGAAAACCTTTTTCCGCAAAGAATCGGTAGAGAAGCGTACATAAAGGCACAAAGTTTTACTCCAATCAATTCATAATCTGGAAAACATTAAGAATACAACTCTTTATATAGGAAACCTACGATTTAGTTACCAAGTAAAGACCTTAATATAAAAAGGAAACAATATCTAATAATTGTCTGCTTCCTAATAATTATCTACTACTAGTATATAAATAATTACAGCAATTTATATCTAAATAATAACATAAAGTAATAATGAATCAATCTTTTGATCTTCTTCCTCACTCCACATCATTCCATAACACGAATTTTTTTTTGGCTCTATAAGGCTGTTATTTAAGATGTTGAATCCATTTTGATTAAGATTATAGTCTACAGCATCTTAAAATGTCCCTGGGAGAGGAAGGAGAAAAAGGAAGGATCCTTTCAATGAAGTACTAGAAATGGGACAACAGATTTTGTGTTGCACATTATTTTTACAGATAAAAGTCTGTATTCCACATTTCTTTTTAGGTATTTTATAATCTACTTATATGCCATTTTCTTGGGAGGAAACTGTCATATCAGAATTTTACACGCTCTGAAAGAAAGGTCTTGCCTTCATAAACTATGATATTGTGTCATGTTATGGAGTTTGACATTAATGTTGTATGTTTCCCCTTGAAGTTTAACTGCACGTGATTTGTTGTCAAGTATGATTTACAGCGGTTCATTTAGCTAGAACTTATTCTTGGATTCCATGTTTAAGATTAGTTTCCGGTGTTAGTGAAGATATAATTTTCAAGATTGCTGACATTTCTAGTTAGGTGATGAAGGCTGCCTTTATGCTTGATTTTGCTGCATCCATAAAATGATTTGGGAGTTCACTTTGCATGGCTGATTGAAATCGATCACCAATCAGGAGTTTTTGATTTAAGCCAACCACCAACTATAATTTCAGATACATTATCTTTGTTATAATTCCTCGTCTTTGTCATAAGACTGACTTCTCTTTCATTTCTAAGCATGTGTCTAGAAGATTATAATCGCTTGAAATAATGAATTTCCTAGATTGCCTAAAATGCACATAGAAGGCGTTAAATGGTTAAATTTATTGTAGAGCAAGGATTTCCCTTTTACATATTTTCTTGTATTATTCAATTTGGTAGGGGATAGATTATGTCAGATGAATATCAGCTTTTCACGATATTGATTTTGTCACTAGTGTAATTAGCTATTGATATACCAATAAAAGGTTGTTGCACATATATAGTAAATGCTTATTCGTTTACCAGCTTATAGGGCGTTTGGTGCGTTTAAAGGTGGTCCAAATGTGAATCTTGTTCGTCTACAAAATTTGTATTTCAAATGCAGCTTATTTTAACTCACAAACGCCGAGTTTGGGGGCTCAAACGCAACACACCAAAATTGGTGTGATGCATTTGGACGTCCAAACGCACTAAACGCTACTATCACAAACGGTGGTAACTGAACGTACCCTTAGTCCCTTAAATATTATGCTTACTATTATGTTTAGTTGGGATATGATAAATCGGAATATTATTAATGTCTCTCTTTGATTTTGCAGCTATGAGGGTGTGGAACAACAGTGGCTCTTGGTGATCTCTTAAATGCTTCAGCCTCTGCTTCTTAATATGAGGGGTTATGTATGGGCAACCTCCAGGTGCATTATTTTCTGGTTAGAGAATAGTTTCACTTTCATTTGAAGTTTTGAAGGGTGTATAACATGGAACTCCTCTACCTAGCCATCACTTTCAAACTTGTTGATCTATTTTTTAAGGTGGCTCCTTTCGTTAGAAGCAATGTGTATGATATTCTCGACCAGATGGTGGTAATGGGACTCCTTTGTGTAGCAGATGTAAATTGCCAAGAATTGGTACCAGTTTTAGTTATGTGAAACTCCTAGATTTTAATTATGAAATTGAATCACAGTTTGTGTTCTGCTCGAGAAAGGGCAACCAATTGTAGAGTAGTTTGAAGTAGTTGGATCATAAAATGGCAGGATCAGAGTAGTTTCAGGTGTAATGATTGCATTTACATTTTTCTTGCATGTATCTTGTTACTAGTTGTCAAACCAAAGTAATGACAGTATATACAGTTCTTGCAGTGTCCTGGATTTGTATTATTTACATACTTTTCTGTTATTTCTAGAATTTAGTCTGAATAGGCACAGGTGTTTCTTTTGTTTTTTATTACCTTAAAGGTAAATGCACTTGACTTGCCCTATAGGGTCAACAGTTAGATAGGGTCAACAGTTAGGATTCTGAAATATATTTCCTAATGTAATTCGAAAAGACATTCTTTATATATATAATGGCCTTTTGACCTACTACCCCGCATTCTTCTCTGCTGTCATTTTCCCTCCTTGGCGCAGTCTCTGTTTCACTCTCCATAACTGCACAATGTCACCACAATCCATCACCACTGCTCTAGAAGTTGGGTTTCTATTTCTACTTTTTATTCTGTCTCTCTTATGTTTGTGAGTTGTATATCGGTAGAAGGGAAAGTTGAGTGCTTTCTTTTTAAAACGTAGTTGCATCCGGATGTATTAGAGGGAGACATGTAATGGGTGAGTGTAGTAGAGAAGGGAAAAATCCCTATCAATGATGGAGCTATGAGACACAGTGCAAATAGGAATCTCCCATGTTGGATAATGTTGCCACGTGAGGTTATGTTATTTGCAGCGGAAGTACACCAAGGGGATAAAGTGCCATCTTTCCTTGCCTTAAAACTTGGAATGAAACCCAGTCATTTTCTGACGTGCTTTTTACTGATGTATTCTGTGCGTCAACTATTATATCTACTGGATTCTATTTCTATTGCTCGAAATACAAAGTCTGAGGAATTGTAAGAAACTAGGATGATGTTACACTAGTCTGTCTACAGGATGTACCAACTCCAAAAAGTAATAGTGGTACCTTAGCTCCACCCTTGCACCTAATTCCGGCAACTGAGGCGACAGACAGATAGGTCCCTCGTAAACATTTGTTGTTCATCTTCCTAGTATAGGCCATTATCTAAAAACCCCGCTCATGCTGGAGTATGATCGATCCTCTTAGAATCGATCATCTTTCAGATTGCATAATATCATGTAACATCATTTTCCATAACCACGTGAGCAGATTAAAACTATTCAGATGCAGAAAAAAATATTACATAGGCAACACGGTGACTGATACTATAAAGTGAAATATGATACTACAGCAAGAGCAGAACTCCAAACATGATAATAATACTTGAAATTAGATTATTAATTTCAAATTTTTTATTTGTTTTAAAAATTAGACTTAGAGCTATTAATATTAATCCCAAGATAATAAAATGACTTAAAAAGGAAAACTACTTAATATCATATCCAAAAATTTGTAAACAGAATTAACTTTTATCATTATTTAAAATAACTTATTTATCATATTCTATTCTTAAACTATTGAAAATATGATCTCTTTGTTATTAATGGTCAGAATATAATAATACAAACAGTAACCTTTTATCCATTCCTTTAAATAATTCTAAACAAAACAAACATAATATGAAATTATTTTAAGTTATTCTATTAATAATAATACCACTAAAAACAAACATATGACTAGAATTATTTAATTTTAAAATTAATAGTCTTAAAATTATAATCCATAAATATATAATCCTAAAATTATAATCCTTACAAACAAATATCGTCCAAAAGCATTAAGATTACTGCAGCAACAACAAAACAAAACTCCCAATTCATTGTCTCCATATTCAACCTGAATAGATGCTTGTATTGTTCCAAATAAAAACTTGAACATTACTCCCATCACAATAATAAAACTAAACAACAGGACATAACACAGGAGAATACCCTTGATTGTTTTTCTCACCGGGGTTGAAAAAATGGGCGTGTTACCATCTCAACAGTTCCATAATGGTTATATTTAGTTAAAAAAAAAAAAATTATACATATCAATTGGATAATATCATTAGACCGTGATGCCAATTATGAGTTTTATAGTTCATGGTGAAATGCATCATCATATCACCAGGAATTATTAACTAAAGTTTTATGACCATATCTTACGCCTACTTTACTGGAACAGCTAAATCCAACGCCTCTTGTGAGCAACACACTCGAGTAACAAAATACAACAGTGGCTAAACAAATACAAAATTGGGAGATTCATTTATTAGTGCAGACAGCCCATCAGCAGCTTTGCAGGATTCATTTAATTCTGGTTGGCAAATTTAATTCCCTTCTCAATAGAGCTTTTCAGTTCGGGTATGAGAGCTTCCAATCCTTGCTTTTCATAGTCTGAAAGTGGACCCAACCCTAGAACTTCTTCCACACCATTCTTCCCGAGCCTCAACTGCAGCATGCATAGATAGTGACCATATTAAATACTCACTTCCTAATCACAAGAAGAAAAAACCATAACTGAACATATTTCTGCCACTAAAAATTTACTCTGAGGCACAATCATATCAATGAGCCTGGTAGAGCATATACACATCTGTTGAAGCATGCTTGTTTAAGTTTCTTATTTGTAGGAAAAAGTGATCTTATCAACAGATAGCACCAGACAGGTTTTAATCCCAAGCACTCAATAAGCATTGTGGGTTTAAATGTATACAACAAATTATCAAGCACAGAGACTTAGAAGACTTGTTCAACATCTTTAAGTAATATAAAACTATTCAACCAAGTTGATGTGCATAATATATAAAACCACCTATTCCACTGGGAATGTTTACAAATTTAATTATTTAAGACTACAGTTTAAGTTATCAGTACTTAAAATGCACAAGTCAGGCATCACCCGATCATAGCATTCATATTAAGGAATTCATTAGTTACCCTCTTGCATCCTGCATCAAATTTGAATAAAAATAGGAGATAGTAAATAAAATAAACTTTAGACCGGAACATCACCTTCTGTGTCCAGCAAGGAAATCAATCAAAGTGTGATGCCTAATGACTTGATTACCCAACTATGAGTAGAAATTTATATCAGTAATGCATTTTATCTTATTTTCATTACTCGAAGTTCAACTTGGGACAATGAAAGTGAATAAAAAAGAAACAGTTTTTCTAGGTAAGGATCTCAGAAATGGCTCCGCATTGTAAGAAGCTTGATTATGGTCCAAAGTTGAGCTTGCATACAAGTGTAATGGTAATGAGTCAATTGTAAATCATGTGCTTAAGTTTATATTACATACAAATACTTGATCAATGCCTTGAACAAAAACAAAGATGACAAGATATGTTCCCCAGTCAACCACAAACATTCAGATAATGTCAGCAATCAAGCATTTCATTTAACAAAATATGATATAACCCCTCAATAACTTCCACCTTTACAGAAAATAAGTGTTCATGGTCGCAGTTAGAATAATATAGAAAGGTTAAACTGAGGTTGAGTACCTTAGATGCAAAAAAAGGTAGTTCAGTAATGCTGGACTGCACAAATGAACATTCGACCACATCTGGAACTCCATTAAGTCCTTTCAAACAAGCATCAGCAAATAGCGCTCCAGCATAACTGCAGAAAACCAATAAGAAACACACCATTTCACATGCAATAAGAATTATATGGAACAAAAAACAGAAATTGCAAGTATCTTCGCATTCAAAGAATAATTTTCAGTTGTTCAACATAGAAGCAAGTAGTATGTCCATGACAAAGGAGCTGATGAATATTAAAGCAACCAACACTACCTAAATAATGCATAGTGGATTAACCTATGGCTAGTCGAATTTCTTGTTTTACGAGAACATCAAATTACATGCTAAAATGTCTTTTGCTCTTACTGAAACCCTTAAAAGTTCAGTTTATGGCTGCTGCACATAAATTCCTAGAATTGCAGGTCTTCAATAAACCTTTAATACCGAGTCAAAACAATTTAATTAAGCTTCTAGTAACATAAGCTATTTTTGAGAAGTCTATCACCTGGAAGCATCTTTACACTATTATGTGCGCAAAATATTCAAATCAAGACACATCATTAAATATAACTTACTGATGACTGTTAAATGAACAAGTAAATATAGAATCCATATACACTTACGCCATAGAGAGTGTAGCAGAGCCCTTTCCAGCCTTCGCTTCCACAACTTCTGTCCCACCCTCTTGTGTACGCTTTGTGAGAGCCTTTATTACTTCATCAGACAAGTTATTAGCTTTTGGTGTGGCCTATTGACATTAAAACACACTAATAAATAAAAACAACTTATACACAGATAAGTAGCTCCACAAGCCAAATTTAATAAATGCAGAAATAAATATAAATTGACGACAATACTTGTGAAAACAGCGGGAGAATGGTTATGCCAGCATGACCACCCACAACAGGCACATCGACCTCTGGAGAAAGAATACAGTGTAAAGTTAACCATTCCATCATTACAGTTACAGAATTCAGCAAATAAACGATTAGGAATTACTGTTACGCAAGTAGCGAGGATACCTGCAACATTAACATTGGCCTTTCCAGCATAGAAAGTCTTAGCCCTAACCACATCAAGTGTAGTCACACCAAACAGTTTCTTCTCATCATATGTCCCGGCCTTCTTGAAAACCTCAGAAGCAATCGGGACTGTAGAATTGACAGGGTTGCTTATCATATTGACAATTGCCTGAATTTCACAAAATTTTAAGTGCAAATTAGAAAGGGCCAGGCAAAAAACACAGATTCCTCAAGCTCACAAAGAAACTCAAGAACTAAAACCAGCAGCAAGAATGGTGTTGGAAGAAAGGCACACACATGAGGGCAATACTTGGCAATTGCAGTGCATAGTCCTTTGACAATGCCAGCATTGATGTTGAAGAGATCATCACGAGTCATGCCAGGCTTTCTTGGCACACCAGCCGGAATAATGACAACATCACTTCCCTCAAGTGCCTTTCCAAGCTGCTCTTCCCCCATGTACCCAGTAACCTATGCACACAAGCAACCACTTAAATGAGTAAATAAACTGAAACCCTAGAGAGCCAACAAGTAAGGAATCTTGAAATAACAAAATCTCCCCTCCGCTGAGTCCTTATTGCTTTTCAGGGAGTCCCAAATTAAGCATGTCTTGTGAACATATTTAAGCTATCAAAATTTTGATGTTCCGAATTCACCAAGATAAATTAAAAGGGTATTTATTTACGTTTAAATGAAAATGATAAATCACGTAGCCTAAACTGAGCAACAGAAGTGAAAACCCTGAAAATTAACTGAGCCAACGTTAACTGAGCCAATGTAATAGAGACCAAGACACTGGCAGTAAACAGGGTAGTCGCTGATTACTGAATCTTCTGGGAAAAGTTCAAAAGAAAAAGAGAATCTAAAAACAAAAAAAATCAATTACATAAACAAATTCAACTTAACCAAACAGGAAATTGTACGTAACCCTATAAAAGAATACCTCAGATCTGGTGTTGATATGGCTGACGTCGGCAGCGACACCGGGGGTGCCGGCAATATCATATAGAGCAAGCTGAGAGACGAGAGGGTTGAGCTTCATGAGCAGGGCGAGCGGCTGTCCGATCCCGCCGGCGGCTCCCAAGACGGCAACTTTACGGTCGGGTGCACACTCAGATGAGAAATTGCGGCAAAGGATGTGAGATGATGATGAGGCAGCGGTAGTGCCTCTTCTCAGAGATGCTTGTATGGATCTCACCAAGGCTACCTTCATCTTATCTTAGAGGGAGAGAAATACAGAAAGGAAATATAGGAGAAAATGAATTTCGCAGTTTGGGTTTTCAGAGGAAGGAACTGCAAATGGGTGGTGAGAGTCTCGAGGAATTCGTCTCCTTCCTTTAGGCTCCGTTCGGGAATAATTTATTTTTTTTAATTTAAAATTTTAATATATTTATAAATTAAAATTTTAATAAATTTATAAATAAAAATATTTGACATTATATTTATTTATAAATTAAGAATTATAAATAATAATTATAAATATATTTAGTTAATAATAATTTATAAATTAAATAAAATATAAAAATTATTAAAATATTATTTAATAAAAAGAATATTAAAAATAAAAAAAAACATTTTTATTATTTTATTTAAATTGATCAACTTAAAAAAAATGATTTATAAATTTTTTTTTAAATAACAAATTATTATTTATTATTTTTAACTTATAAATTTAATAATAAATTATAATCGAACACTTTCTAAAAAAAAATAAGTGATAAATTAGTTTGATCAATTTATCAGTCAATATCGGAGGTTAGTCATTTTGTTTTACTTTTCTCAACTTTCTTGATTTGATGATGGACACGAGTCTCATTTATCATTTTTTTTACCCTTTTAAAAAATCATTTTATATTGCAAGAAAAAAAAGCATTTTTAGATATTTTGACGCCAAATTTTTTAATCAAATTAATTCAAAAGTGATTTTAAACTCATTATATTTTATATTATAATTATTTTTACAACAGCTCGATTCATAAAAGAATCCATTCACAAGACAATACTACTTCACTAAATGAACTCTTTACTTTCTTAAATCCCGACTGGTACATGAGAAAAACAAAAGTGAAAAATGAGGACCTTAAGAAACTATGCATTACTCAAGTGGGTTTATTAAGAAAAGGGAATTATTATTTTTATAAAGAAAAATTAATATTTTTTCTTACTCAGGTGAATATAAAATTTATTTATTATTCATATAAATAAAATATCGTAAATATTTATGTATATACATGCATAGACCTCATGCGCTTACAAGAAAAAAAAAAAAAAAAAAAAAAAGACGAGCAATATACAAATGGACGGGACAACAAGTTTGGAGTATTACGAACAAAAACATCCGTGCAAAAAGCTTTTGTTTCATAGGAAGAAATAAATAAATAAATAATACAAATGTAATTAAAAACGAAAAGCTCAGGTCATCGAGAAAGTTGTTTAATCACTCTGCTCGACCGTACATACATTATAATCCTCAAACCTACATATCAATTCCTTTATGTAGACTCGTTTAATTTAAGGGAAACTTTTTCCGATAAAAGTTATCCCATGTTTTTTTTTTGGTGTTTGAAGCTTCAAAGTAAAATATTTTTCAATCAATGAAAAAACATCCCCTTAAAACAGGAAAAACAACTTACCAATTTCAAGTCCACAAGTCAATTTTCTGCTCTTCTTATCTCACTATTTCTTCATCAAATTCACGTTAGTTTTAGGGGAATCCTCATAAAAATAATCTGGTTTAATTGAATATAACCTGAACTTGGAGAAGAGAGAGAGAGAGAGAGAGAGAGAGAGAGAGAGAGAGAGAGAAAACAAATTGCTGCTACCTTCACATGCTTCACATAGGGGTCTAATAAGCCTATTTTCAATCTGATTTTTCATTCAGTTAACAAACAATGAAAAATGGATGAAATTTTTTGGAAAACTTAAACGGAGTCTGCAGACTTCTTTGTTAACCTTTGGTAACAACCAACAAACTAAAACAAAAAGGAGAAATTACTTTTTAAAGCATCTGATTCTCAGGACCCCCCCCCCCCACCACCCACCTGGATTGAGAAGGGCTTCCACGAATATTGAAATGATTACAATATAGGACGAAAAAATTACTTCATTTATTATGACACTCGCTAATCCCACAGACAAGGATGGCTAAAGGAAAAGAAAAACAAAAAGGAAATAAACAAATATTACTAAGCACAGCAGTAAGCACCACTACAAAAATTTTGTTTGCATTGTGCACTATTTTTTGTATCACCTGTTCAGCTTACGCATACATTTTTCTTGCATTTGATAATCAAGTACCGATTAGCACCTCTTCTAATATGAAATATCACCATATTTTTCCGTAGTCTGCTTGGTGCTTACTTTGTCATAGGTAGGCTTTTGACTTTGTCCGGAAATAGTAAATAAGAGATTCAAATGCCCTCCCCGATGACAAAAAGCAAATATAAAGTACTGCTTTTACTTTTTACAGTCGCCTCTGTGTTGGGTCACAAAACAATACAAATAAAAATTTGAGAACATTGTTTCCTTTTAGTAAATGACTCTGAACTATAGACTTGTCTAGAAATTGTAATGCCCCTTCCCCTTCAGCCCCAGCTTCCCCCCCCCGAAAGATGTACTTATAAAACACCGTAAGCGTGCAATACCTGAAATGCTCAGACCAAACGATGAATATGCTCAAAAAAATATCCCGCTAATGGAGTTCCTCAACTTCACTGCACAAAAAAAAAAAGCCAAGGCCTCATTTCAAGGTTATTGTTGCAATAAAGAACATAACTTGTAAAACAACAAATCAGAGCAAACCTTTCAAGGATCAACAAACTTTTAGATATACCGATTGAGAGAGATAACAATCAAAGCCCAAACAATGTTACTTAACAAATAGATTCAGCAATTTGTCTCTGCATTTCCCTTATCCATTCTAGAATATCTGAGCAATCTTCACGCCTGATGAATTGCCTGCACATGCAAAGATTTAGTTAATATAGATGAGATAAATGATAAAAACCACACGTTTCAGTATTCTTAGAAGTATACCTATTTTTAGTACGGTAACCCTTTAGTTCTAAAATTTCTCGATGGTTTGATACATCTTTCTTCATTTTAAGTGATTCAGGAACTTTCAAATTCCCAGATTGGTCATGATATGCATCATATATGAAGCTGAGCACCTTGTCCTGGAAACATGTATGGCTCAAAGGTTAGCACAAGGATGTGAAAATGCGAAGATGTGTAAACGCCCAAACAAATAAAATGAAAATGTCTCGCTTGTCAATAGCGAGAAGTGAATAAGTAATTTTGTTTAACATATGATACCAACTCCCAAGTGTTTGCATCAGATTCCATAAGTTGCTAGCATATTTACTCTCTTAATGAGTTCTGATTTTTCTTAGAACTACTTGAATTCTTGCATGCTGGACCAAGCAAAAAGAAATGGTATTTCCTGGTTGACTGACTACTTGTAACTTCACAAGCAGCTTTTAATATCAGAACCAAACAGTTGATAAGGAAGTTTCAGGTCACAAGCGTTCTTTTGAAATTAGAGTTGAAATCAACATAAACTGAGTCCCAGATAGAACAATAAGAAAAACTGTACATTATTGCATTAAATGCCAAACAATACAAAATTTTAGGAGAATCTGAGACTAAGATTATCAAGGAATTGCAAACGGGATTAGACAGATAAAAGCAAAGACTCCAAACATTGAGAATAATCAGACACATTAAGTTTTTAAAATGCTGAAGAGCTTTTCTCAAAATGCATTGACAGTAGTAACATCAAGCTAATGAGTCCAAGTAATTAAGTATGCATTCAAATACATGTCAAGTGTCTTAAAATCAATGTTAACTGGAAAATAGGTAGCAAAGATCTGCTTAGCCAAATAAACTTGTCGACCTAAAGAAACAGAAATGACATACCAAGGGTCTGGAAGCATCAATCCACTGATAAATTTGTTCATTACGAAACCATGTCATTTGTCGTTTTGCAAAATTCCTGATAAATATTGCTGGATTAATTTGACAGCGAAGATCATTATGATTATATTAGACAGATATATATAATAAAACACATAGAAGCTGCTGAATTCCAAACTATGCATAAATCGAAATATTGATAGCTAAAGTAGGTCACTCTCGAAACTCCAGACTTCCAAAAGATCCTTATAGACTTAGGATCCCAAACACAACTGAATATGTTGAAATGAAATTTCTGCTGGAGATTGAACTTCTTCTCAAGGATTAGGATAATTGATACAGAATTCCAATCTTGGCTCCTAATTTGTAAATAACAGAAAACAATACCCTCGAGATAACATAATTACACTGACAGTCTCCCACAAAAAATCCTATCATTTTATCATTTTATCATTTAGCACAGTTGGTTAATAAGTAAAATATCTTAAATAACACAGATAAAATCATGCAGAATTAATTGTTTCTGAAAGTATAAGCACTCCATCCCTTTCTCTTTGAGAAGAATGGTCCAGAGACATGGCAAATTTGTAAAGTTTACCCTTACATAAGAGACTCTATGGTCTCGAGGTGGGATAGCCCCAAGAGATCATGTCAAATTACGAACTTTAGATGCAGAATTCATGGAAGCATGAGCACTAATTTTGTGGAGATAATAAATAGTCATAAATTAAGAGCATATGCTTTGAAATGGCAGTTAATGCCAATGCACTTGGAGCAAGAAGAGCAAGTTGGGTTTATGTAATACATATACTAACTTGAGGAGCAGAAAGTTATAGCTATTCTATGATCGCCTACAATTAAAAGCTTCAGACATCTGTTGACAGGCTTTCATGCATCTCCATGCCAGCCAGCTTCAGGTTAAATGAGAGAAGCATTTAGCGGCACGACTAAAGCATTCATTTGGTGTACATTGTAACCTCCATTCCTCAAAAGAGTTCCATTTGTCAATATTTTTTGTTCCACAAAAAGGAGTGTGCTTTTTAGTAATAGTAGTATAAAATGACACAATATCCTCAAGTTTGTCATCATAATATCATTATCAAATTTTCACTACTAAACTAACAACTTATTACTTTTAGGGGTATACATGGAACAAAACATATCCTTAAGATATTATTTGCAAATTTCGATAATGGAACTCTTTTTGTGGAACAGAGGTAGTATGAAATAAGGAGGGAAAAAAATTACCTAGATGCTTTCTGAAATCCAGATAAGAAAGCAAAAAAGTCTCCTGTCGAACTCCCCCCTTGTTCTCTAATTTTCAAAAGGTATTCCATAGCCTGCATGATATAAGGAAATGAACGTTACTTGATCATAAGAAACAACAGTCCAGAATTTAGATAAAGACGAATATGTCAAATAATTCAAATTGTGTGGGGAAAAAAACATTCAGCAACAATAGCGGATTCATAAATATTAACAACAAAAGCAGATTCATAACTATAAGCAATTAATTACTGGCATTTATCTATCGCTTGAACGAATCTCCAATGTCCCATAAGTAGTTAAAACCTAATTTTCCTAGATTCTATCTAAATATGATAGGATACAATAAGTTTGAAAGAACAATGACAAACCCAGACTTTTGAACTGATCAAAGGAAGAAAGGTATACTTTTGCTATGTTTTTGGACAAAAGGATACTGGCAAGTGGCACCCAAAAAAAAAACAAAAATGGATATTGTAACACTCTCTTAAGGGTTCCATGGTACGTCTTCATACGAAGTTTTTTTATAAAAAAAAATCAAATATAACAAGCATTGGAACCAAAACAGCTCACTCAGTCTATAACCTTATTTAAATTCCATATAATGCATTCTTTAATATGTCACCTCAAGTCAGTTTATTCCTAACCTGTAAGACGAATGTCTCTCACATTCTCACAAATGGCTCTCATATCTAATATTTATCTCCTTCTTTACCACATATCATATACTTGAAACAATTTCTTGGCAACCAATGTAAATCCCTTGCAACGATATCATCGGATTATCTGGCTTGTGCATCTTTGCCTCAGTGTTTTGATAATGACCAAAAACACTAAGTGTGCACAAGGTTATCCCATATACCTCATCAGAATGAGCAGAATAATGGTCCTGCTAGAAGAATTTGTTGATAGATTCAAATACTAGACCTCAAAGAAATTTCAAAGCCAGATACTTTAATCTTTAGTGGTAGCTTGATCATTAAGAAAGTTAACGGAATTTTTGACTTTAATGCTTCAATCAATTTACAATTTCATCGCCGCAAAGTAGCCCCAAAAAGAGAAAGATAACATCTTAATACCACAACTAATAAGAAGTTAGTGATGCTATGCATTTCATATGTTTGAACCTTGAAGTTTGTATAATAACCCTGTTCCAGATATAAAGGAACAAAGTAAACAAACAAACACAGTTCGCAAACTTATGAAAGGATATATGATATGCAGAAGACCAAGGACATACTTGTCTGTAACCAATTGCTCGAGTAGCAGAATTTGAATTTGGCTGCAGACCAATATCGAGGAGCCATCTTGCCTCTGACAAAATTCCATCACTTCCTACAGTAAAGAAATTACTGTGCAAAGTCAAAATCATACATATACACAAGTTTATACAGTCCAAAGCCAGAATGAGAAAAAATCCAATTAGATGCAAAACTTCAAGAATCACATTTTATGCGGCTTATGCCAAAACTGAAGATGAGAATTTCAAAGTGGTGATATGCATCAAGCACCTATGCTTCAGTATCAAAACCATCTGATATGGACATATCGTAGCATACCATATACAGATACAAGTTGTAACAAAAAAAAATATACAGAAACAAGTAAGCTCAATTTAAAGAACTGGGTGACTAGGCTAGAACTAAACCAAAACCTACAAAGCTGCAACTTATTATCAAAATTACTGATTCTGATTTTGGAATGAAAGAGAAAATTACTACTTTCTTGATCAAAATCCGACCTGCTGATAGAATTAGAAAAAACTTAAAATTTTGAAGATTTAGTAGAAAACAAGAAAGAATTCTGACTCCACAAGTATAATCCAATTGAGTGTTCTTAGAACATGGTTCTATTCTAAACTAATTAATTGGGAAGCTAGCGATATAATGAATAGTTGTGACGAGCATGAACTTGATAATGAGGCCTGTGTGTCATCTTTTAAGCAGCATAGAAATAAGATTCAAATGAACTACGAGTGAAGTGAGCATTCACTTTAAAGAAGTATGTGTCGTGATTACGCCAAAACTAGTGGTGAAAATCGGGCATGGAACCGTTGGTGAACAATGATGCAAGCATGAAGTAACTCATTCAAGATATTTTAGATTTCCAGGGGGGAGAAATTAATATATAAGGTGCCATGTTCACCTGAAATCATATCTTCACAACGGAAATCAATTGACCTATAGAGATCCAGTCTTTGGCTTGACAGGAAAAAACAACAGAAATCATAGTCCAAATCTTTTGGTTTACTCTCCTGGAGTCCATTATTAGAAGAGCTGATGTCGAGGGAGTAGTCTACAACAGGTGAATGAAGCTGTTCCCTAAAAGAATCGTAGGGTACTTGAAAAGCTGATGATGGCAGTCCACTAGACTGCAAAAAGTTATTCATTAGCTGATCAAAGCACCAACTTGTACCCATTTCTAGAGCTTCTTCCCAATACAGTAAGAAAACTAAATAGATTCCAGTCAATAACGTGTCCTTGTAACGGAAACAGTTTGTCAAGGGCCTTAATAGAAGACAACAGCTAAGCATAGACAAATTGAATCATAGAAGAAATAAAAACAGGGCACAAAAGCTATATATTAATTAATCAATTAATTAATTATTAATATTTGAAAAGGAAAAAAAGTAACAAAGCAACATGTACGGATTGGAAATTAGATGGTGTTTGAGTCTAGAAAACAGGTATAGAATATCAAAATTTACCTTGATGATTTCAAGTCTGCGACGTATGCGATACCAATCATTTGTGGCCAAAGATCGGGCACTTGGATCACCTGCTTTAACAACCAACTGCACGGCAGCATCCCAATCACCGTCTCTTTGTAAATCTGCAATTTCTGAATACACTTCAGCAGCAATCTCTCGAGAGGCTTTTGGAACATCTGGCTTCCCATATATGAACCTAGAAAATTAAAAAAGGAAAAATGGCCTTTATGTGCAATGCCAGTTGGCTTTCCGTTAAACATAGAAAAGATCATCTTATTACCTGTAAAACAACTTACCCATAACAAATTTTATTTCTTTACTTTTGATAAACAAAAGAAAGTTTGTATCTAGTCTCTATAAGAATTTATATCGACAAAGCCCAAGTTAACTTTAGTCATATAGGTCAATTAAAGTTTTTAGGAAAATATCATGGCAACAACCATAGGGCATTCACAGAAATTTGACCACACATAGGTAGGAGCTTCACATGATCTTTAGGTGAACAAGAGTAATTTGGCACCCAAGCAATTGAGTCCTAGCCTACCGGAGTCATCTATACGAAGCTCTCACTCTTTCCTTTAGTTGAGAAAAAGGTAAGGCAGAGGCATCGAGTGCCGAAGAGACTTACAACTTTTCTCATCTTTCCTAGTTTGAAGAAGAAATTAATAAACTAGCAAAGCATATTTACAGTAAAGAAACAAGGAGACTAACCATCTTAAGTACAATCCAGTTCCGCCAGTGACTATTGGAACACGGCCACTGTTAAGAATGTCTCCTGTGGCCTGCCTTGCTTCCTCGAAAAATTGCCCAACGGAGTACTCTGATTGTTTACAGAATATTAGGTTCCACATAAGAATTGAAAACTCTAAAAAATAACAGCACAATCATTCAAATCCAAAAAACATATATGAATCAAGAACGATAATCAAGAAGCTTTAATAAAAAACTATCAACTGCAGCTTAAGTTATATTGTGAGAGTGATTATTTGTATCCTTTCACAAGCCCAAACCTGAGCTGTTCATTGTGCCCTTTCCAACCAGTATACTGATGGAATTCTGAATATGTTATTGCAAAAGAATAATACATAAATACAAATGTAGGCAAATAACACAAGATGGAGCCTACCAACAAAGAGAAGTGGGAAACAAAGCTATGTTATGCCTAGGAAGCTTGGAGATTTACTTAACTTTTAAAATCAGGAATAAGAGATGTGCTCCAAAATTAGTAACAACTTCTAACTTGACAATATATATTGAGTTTATGAATATGAATAGATCCAAACTGACAGCTAAACTATATCAAATTTAGTTGTGAAAAGTTGATGACGCATTTCAATTCCTTCCTAGATTGTATTAAATACATATGATTTGCACACTCACAAAATGAATAACCAAGCGTCAATATTTGAAACATACGAAAAATTGTATGAGCGAAACAAATATGGCATAAATCAGAGAATAAATCACATCGCTATATTGATGAATGGACACATGATGTGTAGCTTTGCATAACCGTGAGAGATGTCAAAATTATTTAAATACCTAAACGGATGGTAAGCAGGAAAATTTGTAGAGCTATCAAGTTTTTCTGGTTCCAGTGTTTAACCATGGTTGTACAGATTTCCTTGTCCTCATATGATATTGGATGATATATAGGATTATAGGACCACATCCATGTAAAAAAAGAATTCACAAAGAGAGATGAATAATATGGCTTATCAACAAAAAATAGAAAAGGTATGGATTCAGCCCCACATTTACATTACTCTTCACAAATAACCCTTGCAAGAACTAAAACTATTTATTTATTTAGCTATTATATGCATAGTGTGTAATTGGCCCTTATTATTAGAATATACCCTAAGGCCTGAGTCTGTTTTGTTGCTTGAACAAATTATTTCTAGTGGGTCCTTCAGTTTTTACATTCAATAGTATCATTACTATTTTTATTGACAACTTATAAGTTACATACTAGTACATATATCCCAATATCATCGGAGCATGGTTCTCCCAGTGTGCCTCAATAGATTGACAAATTCTACCAAAATGACAGTTGAAAAAATTAGAATTGTGACAATCAAAAACACAGTAAAAAAGAGGAAACAGGGAAAGAGAGAGGGAGGGAGGGAGACAGAGAGAAAATAAAAGCCTATATTCTGCTCAAGCAAACAATATACCTTCAGATGGGTGCAATATGTCAACCAGATGATGTGGCACTTCCTGTGGGGAAAAAAAAAAAGCAAAAAGAAGAAGGGTGATTTCATAAATAAAATTTAGATAACAAACTAAACACAGTGGCTGGTCAAACTTCAGTTGCAGAATAAGAACAAAGATAATTTAGGCAGTAACATAATTCATTTTATGATGATAAAATGCTAAAAAACATTTTCATGAGCGTGTTCAGCTGATAACATTCTCACGAGTCATAACTGCCCTACTATGATGATTTAATACTGCTCTACGATAACGTTCAGGACTCACTCTTGAACATAAGCACAATTTGGACTTTGGAGCAAACAATCTCTATAAATTCTGATATGTAGGAAGAATTAGCACTATTTATATCTTCATTAGAAGGCATTTTAAGTTGGTGATGCTTTACAATACAATTGATCAATTCAACAACAATAGAACCCATTAACTAAGCACTTCTATGCTCACTCAGAAGACAATAATGGGAAAGAAAGAACTACAAGTTCCAACCAAATGTTTTCTTACTTCTGGATCAATAATTTCATACCATGCAGTAACAATCAAATTGTTCACATTAGGTCAAATTGTTATGTAGCATTAAACTATTTGATGTAAGAAACCTGCAATTAGAGGCAACAGTAGTATAAAATACCTTCCTTTCACTCAAAGAAGGCTTCGCTGATCCAACATCAAGGCCTTGATATACCTGTAAAACTAGTCAGAATGAGCTAACTAACAATAAAAGGCCAAAACAATAACCTCGGATTCTGAATTCAACCAATTTAGTTTTGTGTAATTTTCTCTACTGTTTTCCCTTTTGTCCATCAATTAAATAAATTCAGGCCTGGTCATATATCACAATCAGTCAATGCAATTTCAGATTCTCATATTAACAGGTTCATGTTTCCATTAAACTAAAACTAACGTTATTAATGTTTCACGAATGAAATAATTTACTTCAATTCCTTTAAGTTCACTGTACTAGGCAAGCAAACAGAAACAGAAGTTAACGAAGGTAACCTGGACAGAGTCGGCACTGATGATTTCACCGTTAAGCTTCTTTGCGAGTTCTAATGCAAGTCTGCTTTTGCCGGCACCGGTGGGCCCGGATATAACGATGACTTTCTGCTTCTTTCTATTCGCTGCCGCGGAGGCACCGCATGTGGTGGAGAATAGACGTCGCCGGCGGTGGAAGGAGAGCACGAAGTGTCTGATGAGAGGAGTATCCACCGTTTGGGGAAGACGAAGGCAACAAGCGCGGATGCCGCCGAGTCCGCTTACCATCATTATCATTATTGTAAGTTTTATAACCAATAAATGTGAAGGGTAAGTTCTGTGTTTGCTTCAATTAAAAGAAAACTATAAAAGTTGCTGAGTTCGGCCTTCTAATATCTTTCTTCAACCTGCCTAATTTTAATGAACTGAAAAAAAAAAGACATAAAAGTTTTTGCCACTTTTTTAAAAAAATTAATCAATTACGACGATAAAAATAATAAACTTTTATTCTTTTCTTTTCTATCCTATTTCAAGTTTTTCACAAAGAAAAATCTTGTTTTAAAACTCAGAAACATTGGGTAAGACTTCTTTTTTCGGCATATTTGATGGGTGAGTTTTTAATCTTTTTTTCTAGTCACCATTTATATATATAATAATAATTAGTATTATACAAAATAATTAGCGTTGAAAATTTGTAATATAGTGCCTATAAATATGTATAATCTACAATAAGAGTTTCTTTTTTAAATTTAATATATCTTAAAAATATATATCCTTTCATGTTTAATAATAGTGGCATGATGATAGAATTTTAGTCATTTACTTGAAAAAAAATTGTGTTATTATACTATATTATTAATAAAATTAGGAATCTTACTTTGAAAAAAAAAATTGCAAATAGATTTTTATAATGAAACGAAGGAGCTTTCTTTTTTAGTTTTTTCATTTTTTTTTAGGCCGAGTAGAAAAATGTGGAGAGCAAGTGATAGGATATCACATCAGTTTGTTAAAAAAAATTATTAAATACTCTTGGAACATCTATTACATGATGGTTCGCACTAAATGATTCATTTTATGTGTTAAAATAATAACACGTAAATAATATAAAACACCACGTGACAGGTGTCTTGGGATAACTAAATAATTATTCGTTTGTTAGGCTCATGTTATACATATTATGAAATAATACTAATAAAAATTGAGACCAATTAAAGTTCATGTACTCTCTTCTTCCATAAACGAGTATTATTTTATTTTTATTTTTGGCAATAACAAGAGTATTATTCGACTTATGCATTTGTTTTATGCATAGGAATAATATTGTTTTTTTTCCATAAACAAGAGTATTATTTTAAGTTTGAACCTCGTTAAGTTTCAAACTAAAACTCGAAGCAATCCAGCATTCCATTCTACGCAACTCTGGTTGATCTCCAATCATGTTCACTTGAATGGAGCTGTCACTTTCAAATGTGAAATAGTTAATACTTCCTCGTTCTCAAATTATAATATCATTATTAAAAAAAATTTAAATTATTTTTAAATATTTTTAAATTTTAAATTAATGTTAATTTATGACGATACAATTATAAATATTATAAATTTTTTAAAAAGTATTATAAGATTTATTATTTCTCAAATTTAAATATATTATGTCAATTTTAAATTTAAAAATATTTTAAATTAACTTTTAAAAAATTAATACTAATCTTGTAATTCGGAACGGGAGGAGTATATTCAATTGAATTTTTTTATATAAATTGATAATTTGCTCCCTCTTGATACTACATCTGACAAAATCCCATTGAAGATTACTATATTAGAAACACCGATATTGGCATCATATAACACAATACTTGATCTCACCAACCGGTAGTTACATGCATATGACACGTACCTGCTCATATGCTTAAAACACAATATTTGTTCAAACAATGAGCGCAAAAACAAAACATCAACTATCATATATCTTGTTCTTCTTATAGTTAAAATAATTTTTTAGGATATAACAAAAGCCCCCCCCCCCCAAAAGTTTAATGCTTTGAAGTTGTTGGAGATTTTGAGGGACAAAAGGCTGATGTTTGTGGGAGACTCGATACAGAGGGGAATGTTTGAGTCACTGGTCTGTTTGGTACACACTCTATAATTCTAGATGGAAAGAAGTCTCTTCAAAAGATACCTCCAGGGAAGATTTTTAGAGCTGAGGTATTGTGTTTGCCATTCAGTTGGGCTTCGATTATAGAATAAGTAAATTGGCACCAATACTTTCAATCTCGTAGCATTAAGAATTGAAATTGTTTCTGGAAAATATCAAATTTAACTGAAGTTAAGGGGTGTTTTTATTCAGGACTACAATGCATCAATTGAGTATTACTGGTCTCCTTTCATGGTAGAGTCTAACTTAAATCACGCGATAAATCATACTGTGCTAAGACGATTTGTCAAACTTGACTCCATATCTAATCACAGCAAACAGTGGGAAAGGGTCAATATTCTGGTTTTTGAGAGCTATGTATGGTGGATGTATAAATCTTGGATCAACGCGATGTGAGTCTCAATTCTTTTCTACTAATTCAAAAAAAAAAATCAAAAATATTATGATCAAACCTATGAATTTTATTCAGTGATTTATAATTAGACACCTAAGTTCTATTTTCCCTTGGATTTTTTTTTACTACAGATATGGATCTCCTTCATCTCTCAAAGAATATAATGTAACTACCGCATACAGATTGGCACTGGAAACTTGGGCCAATTGGATAAAAACCAGTATCAACCCTAATGCTTAAAAAGCCTTTTTCGTGAGTATGTCCCCAACACATTTGTGGTCAGTATTTGAACAAAGAATTATGGTTCTAAAATACAAGACCTATGTTACAACTGCCATAAAAAATTTTATAAGGTGAAGATAAATTTTCCTTCACATGAGCTGGGAATGGAATGCTGGAAGCAATATGAACTGCTTCAATGAGACACATCTAATACAAAAGGCTATACTGGGGAACTGGTTCAAATTTAGATATCATGGGAATGATCAAAGATGTGTTGGGGTAGTTAAAAGTTAATGTAAGATTGTTAAACATTACCCAATTGCCAGAGTTTCGGAAAGATGGCCATACATCAATTTATGGTGAGCGTAAAGGCAAGCTCTTGACTAGAGAACAAAGATCAAATCCAAAAACTTGTGCTGACTGTATTCACTAGTGTTTACCAGGAGTTCCTGATACATGGAATAAGATTCTGTATGCACAATTGCTACAGGATTACCGCAATCTTTGAGTGTTTAAAGAGAGCATAAACCTAAACTCTAAAACATTATAAAAGCACAGGATCATCTGTATTTGAAAACCTTAGTTATAGTTATTTTCCCTCCAAACTCGAGTTTCATTTTTCCTTTTCTTTAGGCAGGCTTAAAACTACTGGAGTTAGAATCATAAATATTTGCCAATTCCTAGGATGATCTTCAAAAGCCTACTTCAGGAACCTAACTACATTCGCAACAAAATGTTTATAATTCACTAGTGTGATATTCCAGTCTCATATCGAAACATGTAGGAATAATTTGTCTGTATATAAAAATTAAGTTACTAATAATAGTACATTCAGTAATGACTTTTTCGGTGAGCCTGTGATAGGCTAGGATGACTCAAGAAGATACTATTGGACTAGTGGTTTAAGGCCTTGCTGACCCAAGATTTGTTCTGGACTTGAGATTTGACCAAGTTGTTTTATATAGTATCAGACTCAACTATCGAAAGTTCGTGTTTGCTAGTATTATCCCATAATTTATCTTTATATAATAAATTAAATTATTAACAATAGTACCTTATTTGGATGGATTTGATTCGATTCGGACTTGGAATTTGACCCAAAACTTGTTCTGGACTCAAGATTTGACCAGAGTTGTTTTATTTGAATCAGGTTGTCAGATGTGGGGACACAAAGGTTGGTGGTATTATCCTATCTGACGTGTCTGATCAATTCGACATCAGAAATTTAAGTGAGGATGTGACGACCCCAAATCCGGGTTCCATAACCTCGAGTTTGGTTCTCACTATTCAACACATTACTAACAATTAAATACATACATTGCATTTAAATATCGCGGAATAATACATATTGGTTCCCTTCAAAAGGTTACAATACCAGGGTCTATCAACCTTAACATAAAAACAGTTCCTATCATAAGGAATTACAAAAGGTTTAACAACCGTAAATACATAATTAAAGATCTAATTAGCATGCATAAGCTAACTTAAGCTCTGGCTTTTCCTTTTCCCTTATCCTTCTTTGAGCAATCGGGTATATCTGAAAATAGTTCATGATATAGCAAGAATGAGCAACTAGTTTGCTCAGCAAGTTTACAACAATCATAGAGATTTAATATATCATGAATGAATGGGAAATGTCATCAATGGTTCAACAATAGATATAACAATTGTGAATGAAACAGGATTCAAATTTTAATAAACAGAAGATTTGAATCTTAAAATGCTGAGTGGTCACTAAGGACCCTGAACTAACGAGGGTATAATTGAGTTTCCTCTGACCCTTTGAGTTGTTTGGTTTTCAAGGGGATCAGCCTATTCAACCCGCTGTATATGCATTACATTTAGTTACTGGCGCCCAAAGTCGGTTTCCCGACACAAAATCCCCTAATTTAGGGTTGTTCAATTCTCAGACTTAATATAAGAAATTCGCACCCAACAATGATTTGGATAAGCTTTTAAAAGTATTCAAGTATTGAATTTATAAGCGTAATGTCTAGCTGAACTATTAGCTTTTGACATTTTTAATACAGTTCATGAATCAAGAACTAATAAGCTTCAAGTGCACTAAGTGCGATTTTATAAACAATATGGATGTGGGATAATTTTAAATAATTAAACCACTTCAAGCTTTGACAATATATACAAGTATAGAAACTTGTTCAACAATAAATTAGTAGGGTTAGAGAACTTGCATGTCTGCTCAGCTACAATGAATGTCTAGCTTTAACTAACTTGCTTTGAAAGACCTAACATTAATAAAGTTGGTCTAATAATTAGTACGGCGTATTTGCATAACTATACGCTCACTAATGAACTTATTTATCACATAAGTACTAACACATAAATTACATTAGTCAAAACAATATTATTAACCTTATATACCCTCAATCATATTAGGTTAATAATTTAATAAGTTGAAAATATTTTTCTTAAGTGTTGGACATTTATTAAACCCTTAAACAACTTATTACAATTGTTTAATTAAATCATAATTAATTTTAATTTATTGTATTAACTCAATCTCTATTTAATTACTATTTAATCTTGGTTAAATACGAATTAATTAATTAACTCTAGTTATTATTTAAAATAAATAATAACTAATTGTACTTACTTATTATTTAATAATAATTAAATAATAAATAATTATTGATTTAATTTTATCCTTCTTTAATTTAATATTAATCAACTAATAATTAATTAATTAATTAACCTCACTTATTATTTAATTTAAGGAAATTAAATAATAGTTTACTAATTTTAATCCTCTTTAATTATTATTTAATGCCAATTAACTATTTAATTATTTTTAATTATTATTTAAGGTTAAATAATAATCAATTCATCTTTATTTATTATTTAAATTAAATAATAAATTATTATTCTAATAACTTAATTTCCATTAATCATTATTTAATGCTAATTAAATAATAATTAATTACTTAATTATCCTTATTTATTATTTAATAATATTTAAATAATAAATAATTAATTTATAAATTTTTATATCTCTTTAATTATTATTTAATAGAAATTAAATAATAATTGCTAATTTATCACCTTTATTTATTATTAACATTTAAAATAATAAATAAATAATAAATTTATTTAACTTAACCATGATTTAGCTAACTAGATTAATATTTAAAATATTTAAATATTAAACTTAATGAAAAATATCCTCCACAATATTATTTTTGTTATAATTTTAAATTAATTTTCAAATATTTAAATTAATTAAAATTAACCCGAATGGTATTTCTGTAATTAAGTTGAAAACTGATCCGAGGGCAAAATGGTCATTTCGCTGGGAAAAAAAACACGGAGGGGCAAACTTGTAATTTCCCCGAAATTTTCTTCCGCGCATGGCGCTCGTAATAAAATGAACAGCCCCAAAACGATGCCGTTTTGAAGTCCCGTCTGCTGGCTTCCGCGCGAATGCGCGGAGTAATTTATTTTCTTATGCCAAACGACGTCGTTTGGCTCCGCGGTCAGGCAGTGAACAGTGGCGCGCATTGCGCGGCCAGTGTTTTTATTTTTCTTCCCAGCAGAGTGTGAACAGTGACCGAAAATACACACTTTAATAAAAACTATACCATCAAGTAAGCTTTAAATCCTCAATAAAAGTCCAAAAAAATTACCAATAACTTAATATCAATTTATAACATGAAAATTTAATTTTTCATGATTTAATATCATTCTTTTTTTATAAAAATTTTTACATCACATAAATTACCATAAATCATAACTTTTTGTATATAACTCCATTTTGAGTGATTCAAACTTTGTTTTTCTCATGATTTAATGTTCTATAATATTAGAACATCAAACCTAAGTTTTATAAAAATATTTTTGGACATAAATTCCAAAACTTGTTTACACACTATTAAACACATATTTTAGCATATAAAATATACCAAAATACAAACCAAACATATTAAACTCAAGCATGACATAAATATTACAACTACACATCAATAACTATATTAACATGTTTATACTAACATGATGATTTATTTAATTTAAAAACAAAACTTCATTTAAAATAATTATTACCTTGATTTAATGGCTATTCTCCTTTTTCTTCCAAAATAGGTGGTGAATCTTGAAGACATAAACCAAGAACTTCTTCTCTTGATAATTTTGCTCTCAAAATATTTTTCTCACACTCTCAAATGCTCTCTAGCTCTCTCTTTAGCTTGAAAAATAAAAGATGAGAAATGACTAACACAATTCCTAAATTGTAAGTATACTTACAATTTGAATAGATATAAAATCTATATCATTTAAAATTACCATCATGAGATAGCAAAGATACTTACACAAGCTAACATGTTAGGTGAAAAGAAGCATGGTTTCATGTACTTGAAAAATAAAACAAGCAACCATTTATTAAATAAATGAAAAATAAAAAATACAAACAAAATATTAATTTTTCTCTCTCCTCTCCTAGCATGATTCGGCTGATGCACTCCTTCATGTCCCAAAATTGAGTCACTTTCCACTTTTAAATAATTAATAAGTTATATAATTGTTTTTCCAAGTGGGCCAATTATTGGGTTTTATTTAAAATACCAATTGGGCTTCTATTAAATTGTTTGGGCTACTAATTTGTCAAATTTTATTATTCTCCACTTGGGCTACTAATTGACCCATGTTGGGCTAATTTAATAATTTACACATTAATTATTCAATCCATGATTAAATAAATAATTATATTGAATAAATAATTAAATATTCTAACCCATAAGTATTAAATTACTAAATGGACTAATAAATATTATTATTAATATTTCACATTATTTACATTAATTAATAATCATATTAATTAATTTCTTATATTTAATTCACTCATTATATTCAATTTAATTGAATATTTAATTAATAGGAAACTTATCAATTATTTTGATATTAAAACTTTAGGGTTTGTTCACTAATTTAATAACATATTAGTGACCCCCTTTAATTAATTTTAGTAATTAATTACATAATTATTTAATCACATAATTAATTAATCACATAAAAAGATTTAAATAATCTCGTAAAACTAACTCGTTGGAAATTAAATTAATAATTTAATTAATAAAGACGTGAAAATTCTAGGACATTACAGAGGAAGTTTGTAATTCCCCAATCTTCCATAAGTGGGAGATTTTGTAACACCCCAATCCCACATTGAAACATGTTTATAAACATCCATCTCGGTCGCCAAGTTTGTTTATTAAGACTCAGGTTAGGTTGGGTATCATACAGCTTAAAGTTCTATCTAGCACTTGAGTTACATTTTACGTAACAAGTGCCACACTAGGAAGAATAAACAACTAAACAAGTTAGCCAAATTAAACAAGAATATCATGGCAACGAAGGCAAATTAATTCAAAAACAATCCGAATAGAGCATGTCAAAGTTTACCCTTCTTTACATTTGACCAGTTCTGCTGGAGTGGATGCAACACCCTTCAACCACAAACCATTAGCATCTGATGATACAAAATTATCTAAGTATTGAAGAAACTATGTGGGCATACTTTAATCATTGACACGTTATCAAAAAGCAAAGTTAGTTGTCATGCTACCAACCTGATAAATAAGAAAAGAAAGAACACAGAAGACGGGCATTTTCTAAAAAAATAAATTGACCGTTATTATTAAAAATGAGTAACTTCCATCTCCCGAAACCAAAAACTAAAGCTGACATTTAAACTACCTAGTGGCATCTTGTATAAAGGTAAGAGGAATTCAAGTAAATTTGCTAACACCAAAGGATTCATCTATGTCACAATCATCTGCAATTTTATTTTTATTCACAAACATCGTATAAATTATGACGACAAATTAATGAATGGAAATGTCAACATGGAAAGTAATTAGAATTGTACTGAGATTACCTCCCTTTTACAACAAACCCTAACCTTACGTGGAAGGCGAGGAGAGAGTGATCATTTGTACCTACCAACACAATCGAACAAATCTTTGTGGATACGACGCTCAAATCGACCCGAGATATCTTGGGTCAGGTTGGTTTGATTCTATTATCAAAATAATGATGAGTTGAGCGTTGTCCAGAGATATCGAGTCGATTTGGATGCATGCCATATCCATAAAGATTTGGACTTCTTGGAACAGTTTTTTTTTTTTTATACTTTTTAGTAGGATTAATTTATGAACAAATATGTTGAAATATTTAAACATACGAGTACAAGAGTTGAATTATTTTGGACAACTTATTAGACCAACTAAAAATATTTTTTTTCTATGGTGGTATTTTATGACTTAGTATTGCATAACGAGGTATGGTTGAAACGTTTAAATATTACCTTTTAAATATTTTAATATAATAAAAAATAATATGTAAGTCTTATTTAATATCACATTATTTAAGATAAAAAATTTAAAATTCATATAATAATTATTTTGCAATTAGTTATTGTAAACTACTGTTCCATGATTTTTAAACAATTATTTAGTCCATGATCTTAAATAAATATTTCTTTTTTAGAACATACAAAGAATAATTTGATCGTCCAAACGAAACAAATAGAAAAAAAAATATCACTATTTTACAACAATAAACTAAATATAAAAGTTTTAAAAATTCTATATATGCTTTACAAAGATTATTGTGTGTATATACTTTTAAGATAAATAATTAAATTTTAAATATGAGAACGCAATTAATATTGAAATCAAATTAATTTTACAAACATTACTTACAATTTTGTATATTTAATTTTATTAAGTTCACAATTAAAATAAGGTTTTCCTATATATACTTGCCAAGTTTAAACTTATTAAAAATTAAAATTACATACGAACATTTGAGAAGAGATACGATCATCATGTTTAAATCATCCCAATAATTATTGCTGATATTTATATTTTAATTGTCGGCACTGTATGGCATATCTTACGTATTAAAAGTAACATTTATTGTACTTGATTACGTCGAAATAAAAATAGCATTAGCAATAGAGTATCCACAATAATATAACAATAATATTTATTTACCGACCCGGACCCGGACCATATAGATCCACAAATACCTTTATCCCAATTCCCTAGTGATTCATGTTCCCACTGCGAGAGTGCACTCGTTCAGTCTCAAGCCATCACCAACGTCTGGTGCATATACGTCACACAGACCCATATACTTGCAGTCATCGGTAGAGACCCAGAAGTGAAGTGGGTGTCGAAACCCTTATTTCTCCGTATTATTTGAAATGCTCTTTTGCGACCTGTAAGCATATTCTCTCTCTATATGTAACTGGGTGTTTTTGTGGGTGTACTCATATGTATATAATATTATTTATAAGGGTGAAATTCGATTCGGATTCTGTTCAATAATTTTATATTTAAAGACTCCAATGGTTAATACAAAAACTATTTGAGTTAGCTAGGCCATTGGTTCTTTAACTTTGATGTGGAAAATGGGGTTGTTTCCAGTACGAAATCAAACTGGCAAAAAGAAATGTTGCTTTCGCAATAGACCCTTCTTATCCCTTTAGTATGCTCACTCTTGTAAGTTGGACTAAAGTGTACTAATATTTCATTAGTTAAACTTCTTTTACCGAGATGCATCTTGCATTTAGAATTTTAGATTGCTAGGCAAAGAATCTTTGAGTACAAGTATAACAATAATGGAAATCTTATTGGTGTGGTGTCCATGATTAGTACTTTCCTCAATGCACTTTATATTAAAATTTATAATGCTCTTGATTCCACAAGGTTTTTTTTTTTGAATTTCCAATGTATGCTAATATACAATTCACTTTATGTATAAATTCCGTAATTTTTTAATTGTGGAGATGCATGACCTGTAGTAGTGTAGTTGAAAGGAAATGAGATAAAGGATGAGTGGTTTTATTGATTTTAACATCAGGGTAATTGCATTTTCTGTAGCATATGTTATTCTCATTCCTTATTTGAACTTTTTTCAGGGGATTGTCTGTTCCATGTGCGCCTATCAGCAGCTTGCCTAATACATTTCGTTTGCCAAAAATTGGTTATGTGCTGGAATGCTTACTATTTGAACCAAACAAACCACAATTAAATGTCCGAATATCTCTTGGAAAGAAAATGTCTTTTTCGTTAAGGTCTGTTAGAACCTTCATGGAAAGACACTCTTATAGAGCATTGCCTACTAGCTCCAATTCGTGGGATGCATGTCATGTCACAGAAACTTTTGAACAAAAATTTAATGGGAATTCGTTGGAGGAGCAAATTTCAACTGAAGAGATTCTGTTAGATTGTCATTCAAATTCCATAAGTAACTTTGGCTGTGAGGATAATAAGGAAAGCACAAGAAGAAGAAAGATTGGGGTAGCAAACAAAGGGAGAGTCCCGTGGAATAAAGGCAGGAAACATAGTGCAGGTAATACAATTTAAGGAATCCATATAATATTGGCTGTGCCTGCATACAGTTGGGTGATTATGGATTCACCATGTGCAGAGACTCGTGAGCGGATCAGAGAGAGAACAAAAGAAGCCTTGAGAGACCCGAAGGTGAAGTCATGTAAGAATCTGCCAGTTTTTTCTCCTGATTATTTTGCATAATTAAATTGCATTATGGACGTTCAGTTACTTATGTTTCTTCACAATCTTTGTTCGTTCGAGCTTGATTAGGTTGTCTTAGTAAAAGATATTACAGCAAAAGACTTGTTTTGAGCTTCCCATCCCTTCATTATGCATGTCTTATTATAATTATTGCACAATTCAAGCATTATCACTATCTGTTATTATGTTTTGTTGTTATCTAATATATCTCCTTCTTCATTTCTTTCCTAAATCTTACAGGTTAGAAAGAAGATGTCTGAATGCCCCCGAGCTCATAGGTATTTGCTGTTCTCATTATTCATCATAAGGAATTGACAATATTCCAATCCATATATCTTACAAAATATCCATATATCCGTTAAATTGGTGTGTCTTTTAACTTTTCTCTCGAAGTGTTGTCCAATTTAATTAGTCTCATGATTATGGGTGGGAGCTTTAATGTAATCGAAATCTTCCTTGAGCTTGACTCCTGAAGGTTTACCATTTTTTATTCATCCAACTGCATATTGGTATATTCAAGTATATTATGAAGAGTTATGTCACCAATTTCAAAACTAGCATGCAATAAGAGGTTTGGCAATTAACGCCTAATTCTCTCTTGCAGCAACCAGACAAAAGCAAGAATATGCACATCCCTCAGACAGTTATGGGCAGAGCGGTTAAAGTGGAAAAGGTCAGGGGAGAAGTTCTTGCTATCATGGGCTTCAGGTATTGCAAAAGCTGCTAAGATTGGTGGAAGTGACCAACAAGAACTAGACTGGGATAGCTATGAGAAGATGAAAAGTGAGATAGCTTTCCAACAGCGTCAGTGGACCATAGACAAGGCAAAGGCAAAGGAAATGGCGCGGATACGAGGTCAGAGAGCAGCACAAGCAAAAGCAGAGAAGTTGGTGTGGCTTGCGGAAAAGAGAATGGAGCGGGTGGAGAAGGCAGAAGTAAAGGGTGAACTAAAGAAAAAGACGCACAAGAAGTCAAAGGAAGAGATAGAAGAGTTAACTGTTGCTCAAGAATTAAAACTCAAGGAAAGATTAGCAAAGGTAAATACCCATTATTATCTACGTAAAACTAATATCTATCTGTCACCATGAATGCAAATTTTTATCAACTATTTATCGTGTCTTATGAAGTAGTTGTACTTTATTATGGGTTGCCGAATTGTTTTTGAGGAGCCCTTTTGTTAATTTTTGAGGAAAGATTAAGTCTTTAATGTATGATTCCCTGCTAAACTGTTAGTTATTAGTTAATTAAATGTTAAAAAAATCCAACAAATAAGATGATGCGGAAAATTTTAGAAATTATTGGGTGGTTTGTGTGGGAAGATGCTTTTACCAGGGTTCTTTTTGAGACTACTATTATAGATCTATATCATCCTCTTGAAGTGACTATTTTCCTTGTGAAGTGAATGATATAGTCTTAAAGAAATGTTGATTCTATGATGCATACTGTAAAATATTAATTTAATAATCTGTTGTTCAAGTTTACTCCACAAATGGTCAGCATTTTCCAAAAACAGATACTGTTAAATATATCTTGATCATTCTTTGTTCGAAACATATTCTCACCAGATGAAGTATTATCTATGCAGTTTTTGTTAGCAGTCTACTTTTCTGATGTGCTACCTCTTGCTTGTCTGTAGATTCACAGGAAAAAATCTCCAAATGGTCAAGTCAGCAATCAAGATCATCGAGCTTGGGAGAGATTTGATTTAGAGTTGATTAAGAGAGATCAAATGCAAAAAGAAGTTTCACTTGCAGATCAGATTCAAGCTGTGAAGAACAAAAGAGCTCTGACAATTCCATCTTCTGTTTGTCTATCCAGTGAGAGATCAATAGAGTGAGCTTAATCAACCATGATTTGCAGCAACCCGCAACATAAGATGAACGGAGAGCAAGGTGAGCATTATTTTCTTAATCGGATTATTCGGATTATTCACATCATTATGCATGATCTGTTTGGTTGCATAAATAAATTTAGTCTTATTGGAGCCACTTTAATTTCAGTTTGATATAAAATCCAAGGTTTCATTTTCTTCTCCCACATTTTCTTGTTAGTCAAACAGGCATTTTACTATTTCCTCAGCCCCAGTTTTCCATTTACTTATTTGTTATTAATTTCTTATTTATTGTTCAGATAGCTGTGGAAGTCAAGATTTCAGCTTTATGACCTCATCTTGATGCCAAAGTCAGTAGTCGGGATGGAGTTTGAGGTTTGCCAGCGAAGATGAAAGGTCCTTATGAAACAACTTTCACTGCTATTTTGATCAAAGTCATTTTGAGGCAGGATACAAGTGTATTATGATCTTGGTTTGTTCTCTGTGTTGTATCTGAATTAATGTAAGCGATCGTTTTCATTGATATTTTATATTGAAAAAGAGAAGGTAATTCTTAACATCGTATCTTTAAAATTTGAGGCCCTCCTTGCTTCCTATTGTACTATCATGCTGCATATGTCGAGAAGTGATGCCAGTCACCGTGTGGATTACAAATACTTCTCATATCAGGACGGGGCATTGTGAGATAGGTAGAAGTATTTTTATTTTTGAATTATTGACTTATTTTGTGAATAATATTTGTTTAAATGAGATGTTATATTGTCAAAAAAAAGTTTTCCATAATCTTATTGAATTGTATATATATATATATATATATATATATATGGACAATGTTTCCACTAATGCATTTAGGAGTAGGAAGAGACTTTACTTCTTTAATCCTTAATCTTCCTTAGAGTGGCGGATTGACATTAAACTTTAAATAGTACTCCGCATGCAGCTAATTATTGCAAGTGTCAACTGATTACTAGAGTCATAAAAATGCCAGTTTCTCATAATTGAGATGGCTCAATCTCTTTCAGCCTGGGTCAAATATGTAAAATTCAATATGATAAATTAGTAATACCTTTTAGAAAGTAATATTTAAATTTATAGTAACTTATAAGTTAACCAATATGAAACTAGTAATATAGAAAGTAATATATAATACCTAAATATTACAATCCAAAAGTAATATATAAATTGTTAGTAATTTAGAAAGTAGCCAATATGATAAAGTAGTAATACCTTTTAATTTGCTAAAATCAAATAAATACATTTTCGCATTGTTTTTTATATTTCGTAAAGTGTCTTAAATAAATAAATTTGTATATCTAATTAAGTTGCAAATAAAATAATATTGTGCATCTCACACACTCATGCATGTCGGTTTTCATGGAGGACTTTCTAATTGACTATGATTTATGATTTTTTATCTAAGGCGATGGAGTGCCCTATGAAGACACTTCACTGATAGGCTTTTGTTTCATGTTTGTCTCTTGTCAAATGCATACGAGTACTTATACAACATACATTATTTATATTATTAAAAATTAAAAAGAATGATTATGATTAAAATATGAAAATCGACGTCCCCTATGTCCACTATTATGAGTAGCGGATATTTAAAATTTTTTAAGACGTCAATCAAAATATCAAACTCTAAATATTACTATATCAGAAAACTCAATAAATGACCCTAAAAACTAAACCTTAAACCCTAAAAAATAAATCATATCCTATAGGTAAGTAGGTTTCCTAATTATGTTGAGTTTTCTGATTTAATATTTAAAATTTGATTTTTTGATCGACGTCTGCTACTATTAATAATGTACGTTATAAAAAAAATTAAACGCCTGCTATTAATAATAACAAACTCGATTTAATTCTGACCGTTACTTCTTGTTTTTAATGATATAGATGATGTGTGCTCATTTTTAATTCATAAGAAATATTTGCTATGGATCACACACACACACACACACATATATATTATTGTTCCTTTAAAATAAAAATATTAGGAATAAAATAAGTAAATTAAAATAAGTAAATGCACAAACAAAATAATACAGAATGATACAACCAAAGTAGCCGACATAGCGTAGCGTTAAGCTGAAACACGTAAAAACGCTTTTTTTAAAGTGATTTACGTCATCGTGAAAAAATCAACGCTCAATCTGATGTAGCAAGTTACTGACATGTCACTTTCAAGATACAACAGCACAGCTTTTACGTTGTTACTCCCAATGAAATCTACACCACTCAAAGAGTCCAGAACTCCCAATAAAATCCACACCACTCAGAGAGTCCGAAACTCTATGAATATATCGTTTTTTATCCAAGTTACGTACAATAATATAACGTATTTACATCTCTCTTATATATGTGTCATTTTCTTTTATATTTACCAATATGTATATACTAGACAAACAATTAAAATAACTATATCTAATAATGCCATGCATACAAGAGAGTTGTTCTCCTCCAAACTATTTTATCTATATTCCCACGTACTTGTAATCTCAATTGTATGTGTCTAAATATGTTATAATTATGAATTTTCAATCAATATATAAAGTTAAAATTGCAAGTAAGAAAGAATAAGGAATACTGGAGGAGAGCAATTCTCTGCATGCAATTTGTCTTGCTCTTAGATGAACCAACCAGAGTAATATATATACTCCAAGCATCTTAATATATATAGAAAATTGATATTTTTATATAATATTTTTTTTCACATAAAAATAAAGTGGTTCCCACCTTTATATAAAAAAAATTATGTAAAAATAGTGCATATATAGTCGTGCAAACAAGTAAGAGTGTAATGTCACTAACTTATTTATAACACAAGAATTGTTTATACTTTTCACTAGCCCTGGGTTGCCGTGTCAATTTAAAAATTTTCACCCCTACTTTTGGTTCCAAAAGTTACCATAAGCTAGAAGAAGTACAAGTATCTTAATGCATAAAAAAATTGAAAGTTAGAATCACCTATTTTGATGTTTCTCAAATCAATTTCTCAACTCTTAATAAAATAAAATTATATTATTTATATATAGTATATATTATATAATATATGCATAAATATTTATATTAATGTAATAATATTTATATTATATTTTTATATATGTTAATATATGTATTATATATATATAAATAAATAAACATAATATATATCAATAAATAATTATATATTTATACATAATTAACTATATAATATAATATTTATGTTTTAAACATATTTATTTATGTATATATAAATAAATATATTAATTAATATTTTGTTATTAAAATTTAGTTTATCAGATTATTTTTCAAATGCTCATTAAAAAAATTTGGAGAATCAAAACCAGTTTAATAAACACTAGTCAATAACTTTTAAAAAATAAAAATCAACTTCTTAGAATCAGAAGTAGAAGCGGAAGCTAAAAATGGAAAAGAGGAGACATATATGGGTATAGTATTATAATGAGATATATGCATATTCAAACAGAGCTGTCAGTTAGAAAGGTGGGAGATGGTGATGCAACCAATATCAACCCTGCATGGTCAACATGCAGCTCACCAGTAATTCTTTGCAAGAAGCAAGCCCCTATTTCCTCTTCTGTTCCATTGAACCAATTCCAAACTCCACCAAATCTAACCTCACTTCTTCCCAGAAGAAACAGCAACCAAATTCCCAAGTCAAATCCAAAGGCCAAATTAACTGCAAAATCAAAGCCAATATATGCATACCATTCTTCTACTATATTGGCTGTCTAACTTTCACTTAGCGTGTAGTGTATATATGCAAACCAGCATATAAGTTTGGTGTGTTAGCTCATCTCCTAGCCTCCTTTTCTTATTGTTTACATCTCCCACAAATTAATCACTTTTTCTGTTCCATTTTCCCTACTATCCCTCTGCCTCCACTTTCTCCCAAAATGGAATTGCCTGTAAAAACACCAGTTTCTGCTGACCGGAGAGCCAATTCATATGGAATAGAAACCAAGAAATTATCTTACAAATTTCATAACTTGTATGATGAATTCAGTTGGGTTTTTTGTTGCAGGTCTCAGAAGAGATCTTCCAAGTTCCTTTTGAAGGATTTAAATTGTGAAGCTAAGCCAGGGGAGATCACAGCCATTGCAGGTCCTAGTGGGGCTGGCAAAACAACATTGTTGGAAATTCTTGCAGGTGAAATTTCTCCAAGTAAAATCTCCGGAAGGGTTCTCATCAACGGCTGCCCGATAGACGCTAAACATTTTCGGAGATTATCGGGGTTTGTCACCCAAGATGATGCTCTGTTTCCACTATTAACTGTGGAAGAAACACTCATGTATAGCGCTCTGCTAAGGCTACCAGGTGGGCATAAAGAGGCTGGAATTCGAGTAAAAGTACTGATGAGGGAGCTCGGATTGGATCATGTTGCCGGTACAAGAATTGGGGAAGGATCAAATCATGGCATTTCTGGGGGAGAAAGGAGAAGGGTCTCAATTGGGGTTGAATTAGTACATAATCCAGCTGTTGTTTTGATTGATGAACCGACTTCAGGTTTGGATTCAGTGTCAGCTCTCCATGTTGTCACTCTGCTAAAGTCAATGGCGGTTAATCAAGGTAAGACTATTATCTTAACTATCCATCAACCTGGTTTTCGAATCCTCGAGTTGTTTGATAGATTAGTACTGCTTTCAACTGGATTTGTACTTCACAATGGGTCATTGAAGCTTCTTGAAGAGAGGCTCAAGTTTGCTGGTCATTTCATTCCTCCCCACATCAATGTTCTTGAATTTGCCATTGATGTCACAAGCAGCTTGGTCATACAAACTTCAGAAAATCTTAACAGTCAATTCTTCCTCAATAATCAAGAAGATATTAGAGGAAGAGAAGGCGAAGATGCTCTTGATATGAGTGTTTTCTTCCACTCAAACGGCATTAAAGGAAAGTCTGTCACCTATCCAAACTCTCATTTTGAGGAAGTTCTAATACTAGGCCAAAGATTTTTCAACAACATATTTAGAACCAAGCAACTTTTCGTCACAAGAATTATACAAGCCTTGGTGACCGGAATAGTACTCGGTACCATATTCATCAACATTGCTAATGATCAAGGGAAACTTGCTTTACAAGCTCGAATTGGGTTTTTTGCATTTAGTCTCACTTTCTTGCTATCATCCACAACAGAAGGCCTGCCAATATTCTTGCAGGAGAGAAGAATTTTCATGAGAGAGACTTCTAGAGGAGCTTATAGAGTCTCTTCTTATGTTATATCAAACACCCTCATTTTCATTCCTTTCCTTTTGATGGTAGGTCTTCTATACACTACCCCAGTTTACTGGCTTGTGGGTCTAAGACGTGACGCTGATGGATTCTTCTACTTTGCCCTGGTGGTTTGGATGGTTATCTTAATGTCAAATTCGTTCACTGCGTGTTTCAGTGCTCTTGTGCCAAACTTCATCATGGGGACATCAGTAATTTCGGGGTTAATGGGTTCTTTCTTTCTGTTTTCTGGGTATTTTATATCAAAGGAGAATATACCTAGGTATTGGATTTTCATGCATTACTTGAGTCTCTTTAAGTACCCATTTGAGTGTTTTTTGATTAATCAGTATGGAGGAGAGGAGGGGAGGAGAAGATGTATACAGAGTGAAGGAGGAGAATGCAAGATGTATGGAGATGGGTTCTTGAAGCAGCAGGGTTTAAAAGACTCACAAAAATGGAGCAACTTAGCAGTGATGCTGGGTTTCATCATAGGGTACAGGGTGCTCTGTTTTCTGATTTTATGGTGCAGATGCAACAGAACAAGGAAGTAGATTCTTCATCATTTTCTAAATTTGTTTTGAATAAAATATAGATGAAATCATACAAGAGCAGAAGAATTGTATTCATTATTAATTTTATTACCACAATTTCTTTTTTCCTTCGCTAAATAACACACTTACCTATTTATAGGTTCCATTCACATCTGCTCTCCTATGTTAATTAACCACTCATTTTATCACTATGATTAAATAGTTATCTTCTGGGGCGTGTGTTCCATGATATTATTTTTCCCTATTCCAAAATGGCAAAAAGTACAAATATAGAGCATAATACGCAAATGTGGAGTATATATATATATAGCATAATTGTAACTCAACTCGATATCATCAATGTAATTTTATGAATGAGTATTTTTCACTTCATGACCGAGAACTTCCCCAATTCGTTGTGCCAATAGAAAACACTAGCAAGAGAGAGCCAGAGTGTATATAAATCTGCAGCTTTTCAGTTTGGCCAAAAACATGATCAAGCCAAAACTTAATCTACGCCTGTTACAATAATAAAACAAGCATAACCAATTCTATCCACAAACTAAAGAGCAAATACACGTGAAGAGAATTCAAACACCTTGCCATTAGAGATCAATGCACTTCACTCATCTACAATCTTGCTCATTCAACCAGTTGGAGAATCAAAATGTTGAACCAATTAATACTCCCTCCGTCCCTTTTTAAATGTCATTTTAGAGAAGTGTTTTTGTCCTTTAATATTTGTCGTTTGAGAATTTCAAGTAAGTATTAATTGCTTAATTTCCAATATTACCCTAAGTATTAAATATAATTTTGGTTCTCTCACTACTTTATATAATAAATAACACTCTAATTCCAATGCAAGGACATCATAGACAATTGATATTATATTTAATGCTATACAATCATTTCCTTAATACTTGTGCAAAGCTCTAAAACGACATATATTAAGGGACGGGGGGAGTACTCAGTACAAACCAGAACAACATTAACAGAACATCATATGATCTCAATACCTATATTAGAAATCCTCGAGAAATGCATCTACGGCATGCCTATTGATAATTTGCTTGAGGCGGCATCTCTTTCAGCCATGTCTATGGTCTGCTCAGGGTTCCCACCAACCATGATTGGAGGCGGCATCTCTTTCAGCCATGTCTATGGTCTGCTCAGGGTTCCCACCAACCATGATTGGAACATAGCCATTCTGATACTATGTGTTTGGCCCCGGTCCAGATTGGTAATTGGTACGGTATGCCTCTATAGTTTTGTCCAATCATGTGCTGGAAATTTGGCAATTTACTGGGAAGCACTCCTCCCGTGTTATTGGGAGGAATTCCTCCCATGTTTAGCCGTGGAGCAAAGAGGCAAGGCATTTGTATGGATGTATATACATCTATATGATTAAGCAGTGAGCACACCAGTTATCAACACTTATGCGGCTTCCAACCTAAGTTGTAAATAAGTGACTTATATCCTCCAGGTAATCTGTGTTCATTTTTTCTACTCCAAGGCGTAAAAAGATCATCTCGGAGCAAAATGTCATCAGTACAAAAGTGTAGACTTATAGTCTTCACTAAAAAAAGCCGCATATACTAGATAATAGTCGCTGAGAAAAGAGAATCAATTAAAGAAATGTAGGCATCTTTTACCATATCATTAAGTACTTCGGTCATATATTGATGAGAAAGTCATTGTGCCATATGTCATGGTTTTGTCGCTTGATGACAAAGAATCTTTATTCTTCCCCAAGCCAGCAGACGATGCATCTGATATAATATTCTTTTCAGATAGATCAGAAATTAGGCCTGGTTTTGATATCATCTTCTCATCCACATCCACCTCACCTGTTAACAGCTTCACTACTGTAGACATGGATGGCCGTAGCTTTGGCATTTGTTGGGTGCAAAGAAAAGAAATTTGTATGTACTTGCTAGCCTCATCCATGTTAAAGTCCCCTTTTAATGATATGTCCATCAATTCCTCCAACTTTCTTTCATTGTAAAGTTCCCATGCCTGGAGAAAGGTTTAATGCTATATCATAACCACGGATTTAGTGATTATAGAAAATAGAGGGGGAGAGAGAGAGACTTTTATGCTATAATTGATCACATTTAAGGATTCTGAATATATCATTAACAAAACACAGTATCCATGGCTTATGTAACAAATATGTTTGTTACTTGTAGATTTAACCATTTGCCTGAAACACGAAACTAGTTAACTGCAAAGGAATATGAACAAGCATACAAGGTCAATTTTCAATATAACCAGCACTACCACCTACCAACTTTGAGGATCCGATAACATGACATGAGTTGACATGTAATTCCTTCAATGTTAAGTAAGATGATAAGATAATATTCTAATACCATAGTCATAATCTTATACCCCACTTATTTGCAGTGACAAAAACCAAAAAACTCATGATATCATAAACAACTAGCCCAATTTACAATAAAATTGATGATGCAATCTATTATAAATCCAACATATTTGAATTTAGCTGTGTATAACATAGAGCTATATATTCATGCATCCAAGCAATGGGAAGAAATGAAGTGATTTGAAAAGGTTTTATTTAGGGAGTGCGCCACAAAGTCACACTCAAGGAACTCTTGGATTTAAAGCCATTTATGTTGAAATCTTTCAGCAGAAGAACGAATTCCACGGACCATGAATTTTTTATTTTATTTCAAGTTTAGGTTCAGGAGGGGTGACTCCGGATTTTCTTTATTATGCAATGAGAACAATTTTTTATATATCAGCTCAATATATAAGTCAATACTACCATTCAACTGTAAAGACCATGGAAGAAGATTCTGCACTAAAAATTCTTTACCCATTCGAGAAGGCATTTTTCAACAGGTAACGGATCATTCTGGTTGCACCTTCCACAAACAATTTCCAAGAGGAGAACACCAAAACTATAAATATCCGCTTTTCTGGTCAACTGGCCTCGCAGCGCATACTCTGGGGCCAAATAGCCTCTACAATCACCAAGTACACAGGGATTTGATCACTAAAATAAAAAAGATTGGAAATAAAAGAAGATAAACATGTGCAGACACTCTGCTGCTCGGACAGTGGGAAGATTGATAATGATAGAGCCATTTGGATAGATTACATTTGTAAGCAGAGGAATAGATGTTGCTTATGCAGTAGATGTGAGGTCAAAAACAAAAGGATGCCACCTTGAACAGTAACACAATTAGGGAGTCATCTAGTCCAGAAAAGGGTCCACGGAGAGTAGCCCTTTAAATGGAACAAATTGAGTAGTCACTACACTCTTAAGGCATACAGTATGTTAGCCAGTTTCTTCTAAGCACTACTTTAATCAACTGCTCAAGTTCCATATAAATATTTTATATGTGGTCCTTTGTTGTCACCATAACTAAGTTAACTATGGTCATGAGTCTAACAGCTGAAAAAATCCAAGATTTTATTCATAATTACATAAACGAGTTACTTTAGCCCTGGTTCAATAATGAAAACTACCGAATCAGAAATAATGAACTTACAAAGTTCCTGCAACACGCGTGCTAATATGAGTCAGGTTTGGTGGAAAAAGCTTTGCAAGACCAAAATCTGAAATCTTGGCAGTAAGGTCTTTATCTAGGAGTATATTACTCGCTTTAATGTCTCTGTGAACTATATGAGGCTGGATATCCTCGTGAAGGAATTTTAGACCACGTGCAACCCCTATGCAAATTTCAGTCCTTATTTTCCAGCTAAACTGAATGCTAGAATGGCCACGACCTACAAGTATAAGTAATCACAAAACTTTATGACAGTAAAATGGAATTCACCTTTTAAAATATAAGTATAATGTGAATTACCTAATAGAGTTCGAGCAAGGCTATTATTTTCAAGGTAGCCATACACCAGGATTCTATGAACTCCTTCCACACAACAACCATACAAATTAACTAGATTTTCGTGCTCTATAACTGAGATAGTAGTTATCTCTGTCAAGAACTCCCGCACACCCTGAGTAGACTCTGCAGAAAGAACCTTTATAGCTACCAAGGTGCCATCTTTTAGCTTCCCCTGAAAAGTTTAAAATAGTTTAGATATATGTGAGCAATGATGGAATCACATAAGTACATCTTTAAAATACCAATTCAAAGTAAAAATGTGCACTTACTTTGTAAACAGAACCAAAACCTCCCTCCCCAATTTTATTAGCTGCACTAAAGTCATCAGAGGCAATTTGAAGATCTTTATACAAGTACAGTATGATGTTCTGAATGCTCAAAACCTCTGTATTTTAATAGAAACCAGCTTAGATATTTTCACACAAAAGTAAAGCATAGCTGGCAATTTTTTGCCTAATACTCGAGATGATGCATGTTCTTGTTCCAATAGATGTGATAGACATCCATATAATTATTTTCCCAACTGAAATAGGAGTCCCTTTACATTGATGAACCAATTTGCATGACAGTCCTAATTTCTTGTGGTTTACTATACTTTCGAATATATAAGTTCACTTTTGATACCAAAAAAAACAAAAAACAAAACAAAACAAAGAAAAACAACAACAACAATTTTGATAGTGTAAGTTGGAAATTCATCTACCTTCCTTGATGTCTGTGGCTCCCTTAGTTGGGGAAGCTTTCTTTTTACTAAAACATATAGTAAAGCAAGCCATTACACCAGTGGTCTAGTTTTACTGATACTTCAAACACAACCAACCCCTGTCATGTTGAGTTGAACCATCAAACCAAAACACATTAGCGAGTGATATCACTAAAACCTGATCACAGTCAACACCAGAAAAATATAGAAGTATTGATACTGATAATTATTACCTTACCACACTGAATGCTAATAGTGACTTAACAAATTGATAGAAGACAATAGATATGAAGAGTTTTACCAGTACATAATTACTATGTTTGAAGTCACTTACGTTTCTTTTCTAGCACTGAAATAAGAAAAGGTGACCTACCTTGTCTAGTAAACAGATCTTACATGGTTCATAGGACGTGTCTATTCCAAATATAAGATCATTAAATCAAAGTAACGTAGTTTTTCACTTGGGACAAATAACAAATTGTTATCAGTTATTCTCTTTCAGAAAATGAAATTTACATGACAGTGAAAGGAAAAAGAAGAAAGGGAATCAATAGGGACCCCTAATAAGCCAACATATAGTATAGATTATAGGCTGAGAGTTGAGACTAAAACTCTGAGAAACTTTCTTCTTTTTCTCCAGTAGTATTTATGGCACACTTTCAGCAGAAATGAGAGAATGCACAGAATGGATGCTGATAATTTGGTAATATAAGCATATTAACGTCACATGCAACTCTCGCTGAAACTACAGAGTGCATAATTCTTAAACATTTAGCCCCAGAAAAAGAAACTAACCCTCCCCCACCAGAAATGAGCACCCCCCCCCCCCCCCCCCCCACCCAAAAAAAATAATAAATAAAAAACATGAAAAGAAATTAAAAGCTTATGATATTTTTCTTTTAGTTAAAAAAGATTAGCATAGGAGCATTTTTGAAGTTTCGAACTTGTGAATATAAAATCCACATTGGACGCAAATCACACAAGCCATAGAAAATTGGAACATAAAAATAGCAAAGAAAGGTATATTTCAAGACAGAAAGAAGTTGCATACAAAAGTTCACTAATTTGACAAAAGCCCTTATTATCACACCTCAATCATTCACCTCAACTTCTCATACAAAAGTTCACTAGTTTGACAAAACCTATTGCTCACCTCAATTTCTCAATTCGAAATATAACAAACTAAGAGGACACTGGGAAACCTTTGCCGATCACTAGGTATTGGCTTGAAAGAGAAGATTAACCAAGATATGGGTGGTCTCAAGTAAATTGGCTGTTTATGGTTAGAATATTAGGGTTGAATTAACTCCCACGGAACAAATAAACTACCCCCACCCCCCACAAAAAAAAAAATTGAAGAAGGGAAAATCCTTGTAGAAGAATCAAATACCTGAGCAGTTGTAGCAGAAGAACTAATCCAAGAAAATACAGAGAACAGTTTATCAAGGGATTCACTGCAGGAGGAAGGGATGAATGAGTCAAGGAGTTGGTGGTGTGACTATCAAGTGCAAACTGCTAATCTTTGGCCTGAGTGTTTGTCCTTAACTGAAAAATCAGCAGCTGGTGAAAGGAATTTTTTTTCTTGCGATTAAACAAACCATCGAAGTTGACAATACAAACAGTTACACTCGAAAACAACTTCTGATGAATGTCTAAGTTACCAATTATACAAAGACTTTCTAACGTAATAAAAGTAACAACCAGTCAAACTTTGAAGAAAAAAAATACTATGCCTCGAAGTTTCAAACACTACAACTTTAACAAGTCCAAACTAAATATTTGAGACAACTTGCTTAAAAATAAAAACTACAAAAGTTGCATCCCTTCATTCCCCCCTTTGGAAAGGAGGTCACATCAGCTGTTTCCCTCTGACCACTAAGTTGCCGGCCCAAATAAACAAGATGATGGTACAAATTAAAGTGGGAAAGCAGCAAGAATTATGTAATTACAAAGGACAAGTCTACGTAGATAACATTCAAACATAAAATCAAATACTACATCTATCTTAACTATTAAAAAGTAAGGCATGACACGGATTTTAATGTCATGCCCCACTTTTTAATAGTTAAGATGCACGTAGTGTTTGGATATTGTGCACTTATAATTATTCGATTACAAATTGATAAGAACACAAAATAATTGACCGGAGGTTTCCTAAATTGATTCAGATGGATACTTGAACTCGGTTCCCAAATCTGTGGTCCAAGACATTATTTAAAAATAAAAATAAAACTGATCTGATTCGCGACTTAATAAATGGTGACTTGCCCAAATCTTGTCAATGTCTGATTTTTGCCCTAATTTCACTATTATAGGAGCTTGTCCCTGTTAAGATTCCACATATCATATGCCTCAAAATTTGTGTCTGGCATAAAATTTAGCAGATAACTAGGATTCTGTCTGCTACATTAAAATCAATGAATGGAAGAAGAACCAGAATACAAAAAGAAATACAAGTACTCCGACGAATAATTAAAAGAGAATCTAAAATAAACGTCACAAATTAAATTAAAATTGAAATATGATGAACAAATACTTCAAAGAAACAAAGAAATCAGCTTACCTTGTTCTGCTATGTAGATGCTATGTAGATGAGGAGAGAGAGTAGTTCGTGTTGGTATGTTATAAGAGAGAATGAAATGAGATTAGATCATTGCCTGGAATTCATGGAGTTTGCACATAATTTATGCCAATCCTACCTAGCGTCGTACCTCTTAATAAAACGTTAAATCACGTGGGGTATGGGGATTAATGAACAAAAGTCTTCGACGTGTGCAGGGGATCACTCAACATAATTTGGGCCTAAAACAATATGTTTAAATGATATTTTTTATTAATTTTTATGGTAAAATTAATTATTTTTAAATTAATATATTTTATTGTTATTTAATATATATATATATAAAAAAAAATTATAAATATTAATATAATTTAGTATTAATTTTAATATTTATTTTTTAAAAAAATTAAATATATATATTTAATTATTAATTTTAAAAATGATCAATTTCACTATAAGATTTAATGGAGAATTTTTATCTTGAGATGGGTGAAGTATTAATATTTTATATTTAAATGAGAATTTTTTTATATAGTATTAATTTTTTTTAAGAACTTAATATTTGAATTGGACTATAAATTTTAAAAAATTAATTAAACTTATATTTTTATAAAATATTTTTAAAATAAATTATTTAAAGTGTTTAAAAATTTAAAATTTTCTTTTAAAATAAAGCCTAAAACCCATACATTTTTTTTTATGTTATAGGCCGGCCCCGGTTTTTTCTTTAAACTACTAATCAAATTTTCAGAATTTTCATGGGCCGCCTTATCGTTCGTAAGTATTTATTTTTTATTTGACTAAATATAAGTAATTCTCAGGTCGTGTTCATAGTCATTAGTATTAGTATTAATATTTGACTTCCTCCTTTTTTTTTCTTTTTGCCACATAGTTATGGAAATTAATCAGATTAAATACTGAGGTATAATTTTAGTTTCCCTCCCGAATTTTATTCTGTTCGTGTTCATACTCATTATTTGGCTGCTTTCTGCATAATTACTAGACATTAGCTCACTCTAGGATTCCCTCTTAAGAAAAATAACTGTACAAGGAAGGAGAAAATCTTTTAATAAGAATAAATCTATTTTTTCATACTTTTAAAAATATTTAATATGAATGATGATAATATGTAAGTATGGGAATGACTTCGAATAGCCTTCCTATTAGTTCAAAAGTTTTAAGGAAGGGATACATACATATACGTCGTAATAAACAAATAATTCAACGAGAGAGGTCTGCATGTTCAATAAATTTTGGATAATATTACATATATAAAAATTAGTGACAAAATGAGACCTCTTATTAAAAAGTGAGACTTTATAATAATTTTTATATTAAATTTAAATTTTTAATAATTAAAATATATTTTATCACCCTCTTTTCTACATTTATACTTTTCCATAAGTTCTACTCTTTGCATTGGACCGTAGCCCGTAGGTGAATCTCATCAATGAATTCTGCTTTTGAGTTATTTGCTCCAAGGGAGGATAGTGTGATTAAAATACTTCAACAATTTATTTTTATTTTTATTTTCTATTTTCCTCGAGCTCTCCACCTTTAGGAATTTGTAAAATATAGTGTATTACATTTTTACTATAAAATAAAAATATTAAGGTCAAAATACAATTATTATGTTCTTTCTCTAACCAGTTAAAGTTACACCTTTTTGTCTTTTTTGAATTGAAAAGGTAAATTGACCACCTTAACACGTACATCCACTGACACTGGGGACGCGCTGCGTGTACATGATCATCAGTACATATAATGTGAAGGGTAACCTTTTCTCTTTTACTAATAAAATGATGGGTAAAATTAGTGAATATTAATGTTTATTTTTTAAATACTCCTTTTGTTCTACTAAAAGAGTCTTAGCTAATTTTTTATTAATTAAATTTTAAAATTTAAAATTAATATGAATTTATTTAATTTTAATTCATGCAATAGTAAACTACTTATAAATTATTATCAAGTATAAGACTGTTATTTGCAAATTAAAATAATTTCACAACATAAATTTCAATTTTAAGATTTAACAAAGACCAAACTCAAATAGGACGAGTATAACTGGGTCAAACATTAAGGTGATCCTCTTGGTAACAAGATGTTAATATTAAAAAATAAAAAAGGTGAAAATATTAATTTCTTATTCAATTATAAAATTGACACATTTTTTCTTTGAGACGTAAACAGTATTTTATAACGAGAAATAATAAGTACAATTTCTTAAAACTAAAAGTCAGCTACAAGGACGTGTAGCTTTCTATGGAAAGAAACAACTTTGACTTAACACCTGACAGGTACACGCGGAAGATCAAGTCAAAAAACCGTATGAACATATCCAAATATTATCGAGTAGTCACAATACAATATTTAAGTGTTGGTAGAGTAGTACACCGTAGAGGACCATAGACCCTTGTAACCATGATTGAGTTAATTGAGTTGCGGACCAAAGACCATTCTGACCATGATTGGCTCAAACCGCGTTCAACCGCCAACCACGAGCAGCTTTTGCAAATATACAGTCAACTTCCAAAATTCTGTCCAAGGAGGTCTAAAAAAAGATTATCAATTTAGAAACTCCTACAGAAGCTTCTGTTGGAAGAGGTTCCAGAAACACCTTTAATTTGTTTCCAGAAGACGTATAGCTTATACGAGTACCAAAGATAAAATTCTTAAGGCGACAACGGTTGCAACTATGGACACTTGGCTATTGGGGCTAAATACCACATAAAAGTTAATTTGTTATGTAATGACATGATCATCGACCAATTGAATATTTTCTCACGGGATGAAGTATAAATTTCTTTGCCAACAAAAAACTTCATTACATCCTAAAAAATAACTCGAATTATTCCAGATACACTCATTCAGCATTCATCGTGGTACAAGGAAAACGAATGCTAGATATACAACAGATCTAAAGACATTAAACAAGCATCGTCTTAGCTAGGCTCTATTGCTTTCTTGCGCCCAAACAGCTTCTCCACAATTGCCAGTGAAAACTCCAACGCAGAGCCTGGCCCTTTGCTGGTTATGACTTTGCCATCAACTACAATCCTATGATCAATCTCACTTGCATCTGACAGCTCGTTGCACAATGAAGGGAATGCTGTGGCCTTCTTATCCTGGACACAGAGCAAAACATGTTTGTCAACAATAGAGAACCATATGAAGAAATTCTGAAGTACTCAAAATTACTCATTGTATTCGATTATTCAGGAGCAAGTGAACAAGGTCTTCTGGCATGTGGAAATACATATGTGCATATACCACATAAATATTATAAGAGTAATACATATGCAACGATGGTGATGTGCATCTCCCCACTTTTACTCATGAAGTACAGTAATTTACGCTAGCCTTTTTGTTCTTTTAGCAAGTACTTTTATTAAAGGAGCTGCCAAAGGAGGGGAATCCTTGCAAAAGGACAGAACTGCAAGACAACAGAAACCTACAGTAATTCTTTTAACAGGTAATCCCCCCCCCCCCCCCCCCCCCACCACACACACACACACACACACACACAAAAGTTTGGGTATTGGAATCAACAACCTTGAAACCCACAGGCCACAGAAATTCTTAAATACACAGTAAAGGTGCACATGGTAAAAGGTGATACCTTGAGTAAACCGTGGTGCTCAAGAACCAAAGCAGGGGATGCACAAAATAGCTCCATAAGGTCTGTTCAATTCCTTCTGCTTCTTAAGCAGTTCAACTAGAGTTTCTGAGCTTGCAAACTTCTTGACACCAGGAAGCCTACCCTGCATTTACGCCAAATGTTATTCAGAAAGTAGAGGTGTAAACAAAAATTACTCATAACTAAAATGTGCAGTCACACTTACTGGCAACACAATTAAGTCATACAAAAGTTTGGCAGCCTCATCAATGAGCACGTCTGCTACTATTTTCACTTTGCAAGTACCTATAGTTTCTAGCGTATTTTCAACAGATGCCACTGTAACCTCAGCTTTTGCTCGCCGCAGAACATCAATGATCGAAATAGCCTCCATCTCCTCTGACCCATTAGCACTAGGTACAAGAACCTGGAAGGGAAGAAATTCATATCTGTAGTTCAGTAACAGCAATTCTACAAATTTGGTACAAGTATATGAAATGAAATTTAAGATGGACTCATTACAAGAGGAAAAAAAGAAAAGATCAGCTTCCGTGCTCAACAGGAAATGGAAGAACAAAATTACAGAAAATAATTAATATGAAAACATCTGCAAGTTTGTAGTTTTCAGTGAGTTGTCTCACATGTACCGATGCCCTTAAAATTATGATTAGAGGATGGTAGCTCTTTATTATAAGAACCAATAGAATTATAACTCAAGAATATATACTCTTCATCCTACAAAGAAGTTTAGAACCAAGTTACCAAGAAATACAATTTCACCCGAATTTTACCCTAGGGGAATCATCAAATGTCCAATCGGCTCTATTTCGCTCAGCGATAGTATATTCATCTCCAGGATTGGGACGCATCACCTGAGTAGAGAAAACAGTAAAATGTCAGAGTTTCTCTTGATAGAAGGAAAAGGAAAACATATACTTCAAAAACTAAATCAAACCAGAGTTCCAGACTCCATTATACATTTGGGTTTCCTGATCCATTAATGTCTAGATTTTAATATTTGGTTAGGTCATTTAGTATGTTAGTACTTTTATTGTTACCAAAATGGAAGTAGAGACTTGTTTCTCTTTAAACAGTGATGTAATCTCCACAAGTTTATTAGCCAATGACATATTGAGAGAATATGAAATAAGATTGAGATTTCTGTTGCCATTGTTCTTTATGGGTGTGAATAATCTCTGTAGAGTGAAGGGGTGCCACTTCTCTACGTGTTTAAGGCTTTGCACCTCATTGACACCCAATTAATTGAATTATATCATATCAGTTACTTACAAAAGACATTCTCCCAACAATTCAGGCCCTACCTACTTACAATAGAGGATTAAAAAGAAACAAAAACTACAAAATGAAAAACATACCAGCGGCCCTGTAACTTCATCAGCTTTCTCTTTCCCAAATAAACGCTCAACAAGTGCAACAGAGAACTCCATAGTAGTGCCAGGACCACGACTTGTTACAGCATTGCCATCCTGCTTGACTCGTGATTCCACTGTAGTTGATGAAGATGACAATTGCTCCATGAATGATGGATAACAAGTTGCCTGTCAAAAACAAGCATCTCAGTAACTACAAACCCGATAAAATAAGTCTAACTCGGCATATGCCATACAGCTAGCTGTAATGTAGCAGAAGATGGGCATAGTAAGTTATACTTTCAACCCCTTCAGCAGGCCCCATGACCCAAGAGCAACAGCCGGAGCTGCACATATTGCAGCATAAAGCCATCCCTCTGCAGCCTGCCTTTTTACAATGCTTTCCAGAGTAGCACATTCTTTAAGAGCAGATGCACCGGGTATTCCTCCCTGTACCCAATAAGTGGAAAACGTACGACACAAGGAATACAAATAAGAAAAGTGAGGTGACAATAATCATGCACTCAACATCCCAGACATTTCAAAATCCATTACTTTATATTTATTTATTTTGCGTCGGCAGTTGCTTTAAAGTTTAAACTCAATCAATGCTTTCATTGGGAAGACACTAATCTCACTGCAGGACCGAAGAATAAATCCCACCCCAAATATAAACCAGAATAAAGAGAACGCAGAAAATGCAGGTAGCAAGTAGTAAGAATTAAAAATCAATTTATTGGAACAATCACTAAACATCAACAAGCAAGTACATAGTTGAGTGCTTTTACACGTAGAATATCCTAACTCGCCAACTACTTAACAAAACATCAAGTTACATCTATTTCTACCCAAATGAACATAATCAAAATCTACAATAAATACAACAACAAATTAAAAAGAAAATGATTTTAAGTTGAAGGTTGTTCTATCAAAATAGTGTTCTAGTGCAACTTGTTATCTAATATAGGGTTATGAAATACATGACAAGATATACTTGGTGCATTTAACATTTGGTACTCCGGGATGGAGTCACTTATAATCCAAGGTGGGAGCAAAAAAAATGCCAGTCTGGTAAAGAGATATGCCAGTTTATATATTATTTTTATACCTTATTTAATCAACTAAATAAAACATTACCTTTTTTATTTTTATATATTTTCTCCTAATACATAATCATCATCAGAATCATCGTACTTATCCACCATCAATGAATTGATCGGATTAACCAATCAAAATTATTTTCAGTCAATATATATTAAACCAAAGTAAAATCAAAATTATTTTCGGTCAATATATATTAAACCAAAGTAAAAACGTCAATAACGGCCGAACAACAGTAAAAAGTCATAGTAAATCTCGTAGCTATTTGTACTAATAAACATATAGGCGTAAAACCTCTTAGACAATAAAATATTTTAACATCAGTTAATGGAGGAATGACTTTTAAAAATTAATATTAATTTTATATTTAAAACGGATGCAATAATAAAAATAAATTGTATTTGGTGTAAAATTTGATATTTAAAAATGAACATAAATAAATAAAGTAAGACTTCCACTCCCAACAACAAGCGAGCATATTATTATCCGAGAAGGTTGAAATGAAAAGTTGGAAGTAGTGGTGAAGTGCTGTCTCTTCTGAAACTCTGAAAGTATGGGTGAGCACGTTTGCTTATGTAAA